>JACXGM010024277.1:0-15802 GCA_016801145.1 Umbra pygmaea
CCATGGAGTTTCTTACAGTAAAGTACCTTCCTGAAGGGTCCAACTCATGTCTAACCCTAACCCATGGAGTTTCTTACAGTAAAGTACCTTCCTGAAGGGTCCAACTCATGTCTAACCCTAACCCATGGAGTTTCTTACAGTAAAGTACCTTCCTGAAGGGTCCAACTCATGTCTAACCCTAACCCATGGAGTATCTTACAGTAAAGTACCTTCCTGAAGGGTCCAACTCATGTCTAACCCTAACCATGGAGTATCTTACAGTAAAGTACCTTCCTGAAGGGTCCAACTCATGTCTAACCCTAACCCATGGAGTATCTTACAGTAAAGTACCTTCCTGAAGGGTCCAACTCATGTCTAACCCTAACCCATGGAGTATCTTACAGTAAAGTACCTTCCTGAAGGATCCAACGATATTTGGCCCACTTATGGACTGAACTGAAACCTTTAGATTACATGTCTGACTTGCTAACCATTGAGCTATCCAATTCCATTGCCTCCCTGCTCATCACAAAGCTCATGTCCAACCCTAACCCTAACCCCAACCCTGCTCATCACAAAGCTCATGCCTAACCCTAACCCTCAAACTCCTTGAGCTGCTCATGTGGTTTCCTGCACATCCAAACGGGTTGCCCTAAGGTGTAGATGGTTGGTAACAACACCACATCCATAGTGGTTCTCAATACGGGGACCCCACAGGGCCGTGTACTCATACCTGTTCTCACTTTACGTATACTTCTGATGACGGGTTGTGTCAGAGCTGTGCCTGTCTACCAAGTAGTGGAGGTTTGGGGTCTTGGTCCTTCCTCATCTGTCCCTCTACAGCTGGGTGGCACATGTCAGGGGAGTTTCAGGAATCTGTCTTCTGGGATCATTGGTTTATAGTAGCAAAGACCTGCCAGCAGGTGGCAGTGCACACTTCTGTTCATTCATTGTTCAGAGTGGATCAAGTTAAACAGCGTATTGGTTTATAGTAGCAAAAACCTGCCAGCAGGTGGCAGTGCACACTTCTGTTCATTCATTGTTCAGAGTGGATCAAGTTAAACAGCGTATTGGTTTATAGTAGCAAAGACCTGCCAGCAGGTGGCAGTGCACACTTCTGTTCATTCATTGTTCAGAGTGGATCAAGTTAAACAGCATATTGGTTTATAGTAGCAAAGACCTGCCAGCAGGTGGCAGTGCACACTTCTGTTCATTCATTGTTCAGAGTGGATCAAGTTAAACAGCATATTGGTTTATAGTAGCAAAGACCTGCCAGCAGGTGGCAGTGCACACTTCTGTTCATTCATTGTTCAGAGTGGATCAAGTTAAACAGCGTATTGGTTTATAGTACCAAAGACCTGCCAGCAGGTGGCAGTGCAGACTTCTGTTCATTCATTGTTCAGAGTGGATCAAGTTAAACAGCGTATTGGTTTATAGTAGCAAAGACCTGCCAGCAGGTGGCAGTGCACACTTCTGTTCATTCATTGTTCAGAGTGGATCAAGTTAAACAGCATATTGGTATATCAATAATTAATTCAATTGAATAAACCTGTTCTGCCAACAATATCTTCAACTACGTCATGGAATGTTGAGTCAAATAAAACTTGATAAAAAACTAGTTGGGAAAATAACAATGTAATATCAGCTACATAATGTCTGCAAATTAGTGCAATTTTAAGCCACTGCAAAGGCTGGCAGTTAGTCTGCAGGTCAAAGCAGTATGTGTGTGTTCATCTATCCATATGTCCTTTATTATACATGAGTGTTATTCGAAACCTGAGTCTCACTCAAAAACACACACAAACACTCACATAACACACACAAAATACAAACACACACACTCAGAAAATACACACACCCATAGTGTGGGAAAGCTGATCTAGTTGGAGCAGCTGTTAGCTGGTGGAGAAGTAGAATACTGTTTAGTCCATGCAGGAGTGAGACGGAGGAGCATCATGATAACATGTTGATCAGACTGACTGGGCTGCCATCTATCCATCTACTGACCTGGATGATCACACTGACACACGGTAAGAACCTGCCATCTATCCATCTACTGACCTGGATGATCACACTGACACACGGTAAGAACCTGTCATCTATCCAACTACTGACCTGGATGATCACACTGACACACGGTAAGAACCTGTCATCTATCCATCTACTGACCTGGATGATCACACTGAGATGCCTACCTGACTGTATAGAACAACCTGTGTGTCTGTAATCACAGGACTGTCTGTCTATGTAAACCTGCCTGTTGGTCCAATATCTCTCTCACCTATTTTAGTATTTCTGATATTATAGTTATAGTTGCATCTTGGGCCCTATTTTAACTATCTGAATCGCAAGTATAAAACGCGAAATGCAAGTGACATTGCGGGAGGGTCCCGGGCGCTGTTGCTATTTTACTGGCGGGATAAATGACTCTTGCGCCTGACGCAAATCTAAAATGGGTAGGTCCCATATGAAGTAGCTTCATTAGTCATAGGTGTGGTTTGGGCGTAACGTGCAATAAACCAATCAGAGCGTCATCTCACATTCCCTCTAAGAGCAGGCGTGCCTGTTGCATGGCGGATTATTATTATAACGGCAGATTGCTATTGATTTTCCTTTTTACAAAATGTAAATAAAGAAATGTCACAAGACATACTTTCCGATGTTTTGGGCTCTTACTGAATCAGGAGGTTATGAATGCATGGTGATATTTTTGCAATGTAGTCTAACAGAGCGAGGTTGCTTGCTGCTGGGGCATTTGGGTTACATGGCAACGGCACATTACATCACATCAGGTCTCCTTAAGTCCTCTAATATTTATGTCATCAACACATGATTCATGGACATGTTGTTTAAAACACAGCCAGCCACAAAAATTAGGCTACGCTGCGTGTTTGCATGTGATGGACTTCTTCTTGGCTGCAGTTGTGTTGAGAGGATGCATACAAGTTGTCAAAAAAATGCAATCTTCTAAATTCATACTTCAATAATTTCTAAACACAACATACCAATACTTTAAAAGAATAAAATCAAGAAGATTGAGATTTCCTAAACATTGGCAGAGATTTTAGAAAAGGATTTTACATTTTAAACCATGGAAACATGGGCATTTATTCTACAAAATGTACATGTTAAGTGGATCAGGGAAAATACATCTACATTTTGATCCTGTCTACATTTTGATCCATCTACATTTTGATCCTGTCCCGGTATTTAACCACACGGGACGCTGTCATCAATACTTACATGGCCATTATGCAATTTATCTTACCCGGTACAGCCAGGAGAGGACTGGCCACCCCCTTGAGTCTGGCCTCTCTCTAGGTTTCTTCCCAGGTCCCTCCTACTAGGGAGTTTTTCCTAGCCACTGTGCATCACTTGTGTTGCTTGCTTTTGGGGGTCTCGGGTCGGGTGTCTGTCAAAGCACTTTGTGACAACTGCTCTTGTAAAAAGGGCTTTATAAATACATTTGATTGATTGATTGATTGATTGATTGATTGATTGATTGATCATTTTACCTAGGAATACAGCAGGACCAGTTTACCTAGGAATATAGCAGAACCAGTTTACCAGGAATACAGCAGGACCAGTTTTACCAGTGATACAGCAGGACCAATTTGACAGCAAAACAATATGTAAAAATTAAATGGTTTAAGTCCTGCAATTTACATTATACAATGGGTTTACCCCAAGGATCAGTATTAGGTCCCATATTATGTCAATGATCACTCGCAACAGTGTGATGGGTACAAGTACAAATGTATGCTGATGATACTGTTATTTTTACGTATGCGGGAACAGCAGAGATAGCAGCTGAGAAGTTAAAAGCTGCTACAGAAAGGATTACACACTGGCTGGAAGAATCATGTCTTAGCCTAAAACTAAAAAAACAAAAAAACAAATGTTAAATCTTCTGCTGTGGATATGTTCATTAGTGTTGAAAATATAGAAATAGTTCATGAGTAAAGTTAACTTGGTGTAATATTGGACTCAAATCTCAGTTTTAAAAAACATGTAAAGAAAATGGTGAGGAATAATAAATATAACTTGGCAAATTTTAGACAAACTAGCAAAAGTGGATTTAGACACGCTCAAAGCGCACTTGCGCCACGTGCACTTAGATTGTTAAAATAGGGCCCAATGTCTCTTTGTTGATATAGCTAAGACTTTTTTGTATACTACAACTCTTTCTCACATGTCTTATTGTTTGACATGCTGGGGTAAAGCTGGTGAATCTGTGATTAAACCCTTAAAATACCTATATAAACAGATATTACATTTTTTTAATAAAAAAACAAACCATTTTGATCATTGTAGGATTGTAGAGAAACATATTTTTTTAACTTTGACAATTTACAAATACAAGTTTGTGTATAATCTTAAATGTTTGGCACCTGTATTATGTGACTTTGTTCAGTTTTGCTCTGAAAACTCTGTGAGATCTACATGATTATCATCCCCGAGTAATTGCCTGATTCCCTTTCGCCTTTCTTCTTTTGGACTATCGTCTTTTACAGTGAAAGCTATTAATCAGTGGAATTCCATACCAGAGGATATAAAAGGGTGTAAAGATCTTGGTCATTTTAAATTGAAAAAAATCTTTTTTAAATCGGACAAACTCTTTAAACATTGAGATTGTTGCAGTTTAATTGATTTATTTATTTGGCCCTGATAGTATGTATGTTTTTATTGTATGTGATCACATGGGTATTTTCTGTGTAATTTCATGTTAGTGTTGACCTGCCTGGAGACTACGGATGAAAATTAGTTAGATCTCTATGGTGTTTCATCTAGCTTTTCTTAAATATATGCACCCATTGTAAATTGCTCTAGATTAGAGTGACTTCTGAATAACTCAAATGTAAAATATCTTTTGAATCATGTGTTTATGTGTATGTGTAGGTGTGGAGAGCCTAGATCCAGGCCAGGTAGTTTATGTGGACTCCGATTTGGAGAATGTTGTGGATGAAGCAGTTGTCCTGGATTGTGGCTCAACAAAACCTGATGTTTACATCTGGAGCTTCACTCAACCTGGAACAGACGCCATCAAAGCTGTGGTCTATGACTTCGGAAAAGGTCCCATTAACTTCTTTCTTTAAAAAAATGTGTTACCGTTATGTACAGTAAGAAAACAAGCTGAGAGAATGCTCTCTTGGAGTTGAGCTATATATTATAGCAATTATAAAAACACACACAAAAACACAAACCAGAAATATACACAAATTTCTTACAGGCACCAGATCTTCTACACTGTAAAAAAGTATTTGTTATTTCAACTTATTTTTTCCAGTCAATTATTTGCATGGCCTTTTTCAAGATAGGAGTAAAAAAATACATGTTGTCATTGTAGCTTATATCAAATTTACCTTGATTACTAAATGTATGTTAAGTCCAATTCTCCATGTTGTCAGTACAATTTACTATTCCTAGTTAAATTAACATAATCTTCAGTTATGTTAACTTAAAAATGTCAGTTGTTTTAAATTAAGGCAAATTTATGTAAACAAATTAATCTAAGTTCATGAAAAGTGAACAAAAAGTTTCTTTTTTTGTAAAAAAAAATACAAAAAGTTTATATCTCATCAACGGCTCATCAGATTTTCACCAAATTTTGAGGCTTCCATCTAGGGTCATTCTTGAGGCCACCCCTACAGTGGAGTACTGATTTGTCAAAAGGGGCGTGGCCTATGGGATCCAGTTTTGGATCTACCCCTTGTACTAATGTGAGTAACTTCAAATTTACAGTGTAGATGCGCAATGATTACTGGACCTCACATAACAAAAATTATACATGTGGACCACTAGGTGGCGCTATAATGATGTCAAATGTGTTTTTGCTATGGCTGTATGGCACTCTGATTATCTCTGCTATCTGAAAACCTGTTTTCTGAACGATAGTTTACGGATCAACATACTATGTGATACAGTGCCTTGTGAAAGTATTAGGCCCCCTTGAACTTTTCGACCTTTTGCCACATTTCAGGTTTCAAACATAAAGATATGAAACTGTAATTTTTTGTGAAGAATCAACAACAAGTGGGACACAATCATGAAGTGATTTCCTACCTCGGGAGTAATCATTACAGAATACCTCGCCTATAAAGAAAATGGCTGGGAGTGAGATGTTTTGGGATGGCTGGGCCCAGGAGGATCCTCTAATGGACCTCTACGAAGCCTCCTATGAGGACTTTTTAGTCAGAGAGGCTATGGATGGGGACTACATCCTTCCCCGTCGTGTCTTTGAGACACCTGCCCTTTTTGAAGCTCCTAAGAGGGCACCCAGTTCCTGTTCCAAGACGGTGAGTCCCAGTCCCAATCCCAAGAAGGCTACCAACCCCAGTACCAAGAAGGCTGCTAATCCCGGTTCAAAGATGGATACAAGCCCCAGTTCCAAGATGGATACCAGTCCCAGTTCCAAGAAGGCTGCTAGTCCCAGTTCCAAGAAGGCTACTAGTCCCAGTTCCAAGAAGGCCACTAGTCCCAGTTCCAAGATGGCTACCACTTCCAGTTCCACGAAGGCTACTACTCCCAGTTCCAAGATGGCCACCGGCTTCAGTTCCCAGAGGGATTTAATCTTCACAGAATTAAGGAAAGACCCCAAAGTAGATGGGGACTATCGGGATTGGATGAACCAGGCTGCTCCTCTCCCAGTGCCATGTCCTGCTCCTCTCCCAGTGCCATGTCCTGCTCCTCTCCCAGTGCCATGTCCTGCTCCTCTCCCAGTGCCATGTCCTGCTCCTCTCCCAGTGCCATGTCCTGCTCCTCTCCCATTACCATGTCCTGCTCCTCTCCCAGGGTCATGTCCTGCTCCTCTCCCAGGGCCATGTCCTGCTCCTCCCCCAGGGCCATGTCGCTGCTGCCTCCATCCTCCGGACCTCCCTGGGTTCTTCGTCCCTCCGGTCCGCTGTGGCTTCTTCGTCTCTCCAGTCTGCTGCTGCTGCCTCCGCCCTCCGGCCCGCCATGGCTCCATCCACCGCCCTGGTCTGCTTGTCTGCTTTGCTTTGCCGGGCCTCCGCCTTCTGGTCCACGGCTGTTGCCTCCGCCTTCCGGTCCGCCGGGGTTCCCTCCATCTGCATGGTCTGCTCGTCTGCTTCGCCCTGGTGTGCCTCCGCCGGCCTGGGTTCTGCTGCTACGTTCTCCTGCCTGGGTCTTCTGCCGCCTGGTGTCCTGTGGCATGTCCACCGTTTGGCGCCTCAGGAGCTGCGACTTGGGGGAGGGTTCTGTAATGTTCCCCACTTCCCCTTCCCTGGAAACTGCCAATTCCCTATTCTACATTGCTCAGAACTACAATTCCCATTCCCCAGTTCTTCTTCCTGTGGACTACAGCTTCCCTAGTCATGCCTGTTCAAAACTACAATTCCCATAACCCGGACTCAATCATCCAAATTCTGAACACCTGCTCTCACCCACTCTGTATTTAACCCACACAAACACATTGCCTCTTCGCGAGGTATTGTGAGTATTGGTTTCTTTCATACTGAGAGTAATCATTACAACCATAGCTAGTTAGTTCTTATTTTTCTATCAGTTAACTGAAAGGCCTTCTATTTCTTTTGTTATAACAAGCCATTTTTATTTATCTTCTTTCATGTATCTACACAGTGATGGGCATAACAGATAACGGCATTTCTAACGGCGTTACTTTTATCAGTAAAGAGTAATCAAACAAATGACTTTTTCCCCTGTTACAACGCTGTTAACGTTAGTGACAATAAAATGTAGCATACTTTAATTGAGCTCAATGAAGCGGATTTCATCTGAGTTTGCTTTTTCTCTGCAGGACCTACAAAGTTTTTTTCTCTGGTGTGTGTGTGTGTTGGGGGGTGGTAGACAACCACAACTGATGATGATTGGCTTAGAGTACATTTCCATCGTTTGCCAACTAACCAGAGGCAGAGTAGGGCGGGTGTTCACTGTTCAGTTCACACACACGCACAGACAGTTGCACACACCAATGGGCAGGAGTCAGAGCGTTTGCTAGTCCAACGAGTTCAAAGGTAGCTTTTGCGAACTGTAAGTATAAGCACTACTTTTTCTTTGTGGAGGTGAAAGGCAAGAATGTTTATGTAACGTGCAACTTGTGCACAGGAAGAAAGACACTCCACGTCATTGGCAAGTAATTCGAATCTAATTAAGCACCTCACATCTTCACCGAACGCCACAAACTAGTGGCCAAGAATGTAGCTAATAACATGAGCTCCGCTACAAAAGGAGTTCGAGCCATGACATCAAAACAACTGAAACTTGATTTTTCTCCATTTATTATATTTAGTGTTCATTTCATTCATTTAACATATTTAATATTGGGGGCTTCCAAGTTATTTTACATACTTGATTTTTTTTAAGCACTAGTTACTTTTCCTGGTAATTAGTTACTTTTATAATGATCTAACTCAGTTACTAACTCAGTTATAGTTACTAGTTAATTTTCACAAAGAATAACTAATTACTTTTTCAAAGTAATGTGTCCAACACTTGTATCTAAAGAATACAAAGAGTTTGTTTTTTTGTCAAAAATGAAGGTTTACATGTTGATGAATTCATTACTTGAAAAATAAAAAATGTAACCGAAATGAATAGTTAGTGTTTTTTTACGTTTCCTAAAATGTATGCAATCTCTCCATACGCTTAGTGTCAGGTCACATATTGGTTCAGCTATAACTGTAAACTTCCTCTTTATGTAGATGATATTGTTGTTTATGTTATTGACCCTACAGTTGACCAGGCCCTTTCTGAGCTTCAATCAGCCTTTATAGCCATACAGAATGTGTTTGTTGATTTGAAACGGGTACTTCATGCAAGAAAAACAAGTATATGTCTTTTGTAAATGCACAACAGAATACATCATGATATATGTATTTGCACATTGGATGGTGTACCTATTGACCATGTTCATGTTTATATATACACTCACCTAAAGGATTATTAGGAACACCCATTCAATTTCTCCTTAATGTAATGATCTGCTCAACCAATCACATGGCAGTTGCTTTAATGCATTTAGGGGTGTGGTCCTGGTCGACAATCTCCTGAACTACAAACTGAATGTCAGAATGGGAAAGAAAGGTGATTTAAGCAATTTTAAACGTGGCATGGTTGTTGGTGCCAGACCGGCTGGTCTGAGTATTTCACAAGCTGCTCAGTTACTGGAATTTTCACGCACAACCATTTCTAGGGTTTACAATGAATGGTGTGAAAAGGGAAAAACATCCAGCATGCGGCAGTCCTGTGGGCAAAAATACCTTGTTGATGCTAGAGGTCAGAGAAGAATGGGCTGACTGCTTCAAGGTGATAGAAGAGCAACTTTGACTGAAATAACCACTTGTTACAACCGAGGTATGCAGCAAAGCATTTGTGAAGCCATAACACACACAACCTTGAGGCGAAAGGGCTACAACACCAGAAGACCCCACCGGGTACCACTCATCTCCACTACAAATAGGAAAAATAGGCTACAATTTGCGAGAGCACACCAAAATTGGACAGTTGAAGACTGGAAAAATGTTGCCTGGTCTGATCAGTCTCGATTTCTGTTAAGACATTCAGATAGTAGACTCAGAATTTGGTGTAAACAGAATGAGAACATGGATCCATCATGCCTTGTTACTACTGTGCAGGCTGGTGGTGGTGGTGTAATGGTTTGGGGGATGTTTTCTTGGCAGACTTTTGGCACCTTAGTGCCAATTGGGCATCGTTTAAATGCCACGGCCTACCTGAGCATTGTTTCTAACCAAATCCATCCCTTTATGGCCACCATGTACCCATCCTCTGACGGCTTCTTCCAGCAGGATAATGCACCATGTCACAAAGCTCGAATCAATTCAAATTGTTTTTCTTGAACATGACAATGAGTTCACTGTACTAAAATGGCCCCCACAGTTACCAGATCTCAACCCAATAGAGCATCTTTGGGATGTGGTGGAACGGGAGCTTCGTGCCCTGGATGTGCATCCCACAATACTCCATCAACTTCAAGATGCTATCCTATCAATATGGGCCAAAATTTCTAAAGAATGCTTTCAGCACCTTGTTGAATAGTTGCCACGTAGAAGTAAGGCAGATCTGAAGGCATAAGGGGGTCAAAAACAGTATTAGTATGGTGTTCCTAATAATCCTTTAGGTGAGTGTATTTGGCATCTGTATTGATGATAGGCTCTCCTTTAAAATGTATGATGAGATGGTTAAAAAACTAAGAGTTAAAGAGTGTTTCTTATATAGAAACAAGACCTGTTTGACACTAAATAATTGAAAACATATTAATGAATCTACTTTTTGCCTGTCATTGATTATGGAGACACCATTTATATACATGCCTTTGCTTCAGTCTTAAAATCTCTTGATGCTACATATCATAGTGCATTTCTTTTTATTAGAGGTGAAACGTTCAGTACACCATTGCATCCTTTATCAGAAAGTAAAATGGCCGTCTACAAAATCTCATACAGAAATGAATTTTGTACTGTTTTACACAAAATACCATCTTCTTATTTCACTTTTAACTGTTAGATGGACTGGCTATCAGACTTGAGTTAAGAGATGGCTATCGCTGGAGATCTCTAAGATCTCCTTTGAATTGGGTAGATCTGCTTTTAGTTCCATTGCCTCTCACATTTGGAATGAGTTAAAATTTACATTTAAGTTGGTGAAACTGTTGCCATTAGGGCATATTAGACATATACTTAAAGAACATTTTATTACTGACTTAGTTTGTTTTGTGTTTCTATCCTCTTGTTTTTAATTGGTTTTATTTGCTTTGCTTGTTAACTGTAAATGTAACTTATGTGAGCAAAGGGCATAGTCAGGTTTTAAACATTGGGGGGTGGCCTCTGAAGAGGATGTATTTGACCATAATCCATTTTGAAATATTGATGGGGATGTATGCCCCCAGAATCCCCTCAACTACGCCTATGATGTGACCTACACAGGTCATTGCTACAAATGAGAACTTGTTCTCAGACAACTTAACTGTTAAAATGAATACATTTTATTTGCAATGCATCAACCTTTACACCACCTCCGACGTTATGCTGCCAGCATAACAATCAGCCATCAGCCAACCAGCACATAATATGGACAGTTAAGTACATCAAAGGCCCATGTTATGTGTTAAAACATGGGAGGAAAAATAATTGATAAAAACAAACACATAGTGAATTAACTGATCAGTTTTGCATAAAATGTGTCCCACCAAAATTACTCAGCCTACCAGTTCATGTGTAACTAAATACATTGCGCTAAGCATAGACATACACCAGAATGATGTCCAAGCTGTTTTCATAAAATGAAAATAAAAGAGTCACTGGGTTGGACACTTATGGCCAGCCAAAAATTTATAAAGTTTAGCTTAACATTACTGTCAGGAATTTCCAAAGTGTTGGGCAAACCACTGTTGGGCAGCCTCATGGGAATCTAACTATTCTTCCTCCCAGCAAGTTCAACAAGGAGGCATTCTGTGAAGTGAAGAGAAGATGTCACCCCTTTCTCAAGGAGTAGACATTTCAGTGGGATGATTTTAGCCTTATTCAAGGAAATGCCTGAGCTGAAGTCTGGGAATATAAATACTTTCCTTCCATGGTAGACCAACTCTGTCACAACCACAGCTGTTGTGGTGTTGTGGGTGTTGGAATGATCGGAAGTCCAAGTTGGGAGAAGTGTTTAATGATGTTTGATGAACAAACATGATTAAGGATTCAGAGATGAAACAAGAAGAACTGAATATTAATATAGTAGCTGCACAACCTAGGAACATAAAGCTACGATGCTTTAATGCGGCATCGGGTGCGATTACTCTATATCCGTAACATACGCCTGGCTGACTATAACATACACATTATGTATGACACATAATGAGGTGAAGGCTCAATCAATAATGTGTAATAATGTCCATCAGCTCCAACAAACCCCAGCTTCTCCCTCACATGGGGCGCAGATGGCTCAGTGGGTAGGGAGTCAGACTTGTAGTCAGAAGGTTGCCAGTTCGATTCCCGACTGAGCCAAATGTCGTTGTGTCCTTGGGCAAGACGCTTTACCCTAATTGCTCCCAGGTCGTTGCTGTAAATAAGAAATTGTTCTTAGTCAACTTACCTGGTTAAATAAAGGTTAAATAATTAAAAAAAACATGTACCCTCAACACATAACAGGAATGTAGTTCACAATAACGCACGTCGACCCTCTGGACACAGATGCTGATATAAGTAATTACGAAGTGTAAACCGGTGTGATGTAATCAACCAACACCGTTCAGGTGCATGATGGGAACTACCCAAGAGTAGGGTTAGGGTTAACCCTAACGCTAACCCTAACTACCCAAGAGCAGCTCCCCTAATAGGTGTCCAGAGGGTCATGTGCAAACACAACACATACAATATATAAAATTCATAAGACAGTTCCACACATATAGTCCCACATATATCCTGCCACGATGTAGAAAAGACATTTACATCATGATAAACTCCTCTCTGCTCTTATGCTGTTATGCTATAATAGACTCTTTGTCGTAAAAGTTGTTGAACTACAGACGTATGATTTGGGGCCGTCACCTCTGGTAAAACAACAGAACCTACACATACGCACATGCACATGTATCTTTATTTGAGTTTAATAAAATGACAACGTTTTGATCTAAAATCTTATACATATATTAATACAAAATTATTCATAGGAAATGGGGTAACATAAAGGTTTTCCGATAAGGGTACATTGTTTAACATGAACGAATGATGAACAAATACATTAACAAGAAACAAATCATGAACATTCATACTGTACCATTGATGTACGAATGCATTAACTAATAGTGATTACCGTCATTTGTACATGTTTATACCAGACATTAACTTGTGTCAGTTTTTGCATGAACAAACACTTTCTGCTGTAATCAGTTAATGTTGATTCATGTAGTGAACTCATGTAGCTGTTGGCATGAACAAAGCACTACCTAATATATGAACCTGTCAGGGTGTTTGTAGGTGGGGTAGAGGAGAGAGACTCAAACAGGCAAGAGATGATTGCTGGTTGTTTTATTTCCCTCGATCGGTCCAGAAACATATATATAAGACCCGTTGCAGGGTACTGCTGAGTAAGGGAATACAAAGGATACACGACCTAGCCTACGTGCTCTTCAAGACAGTGGCACGACACTGGTGGCTAACATGTATAAATAACGCTAAGTATAACACTCTTTCACGGGACTCACTTCTCACAACGTTTAGTAATACATGTAGGTCCTCGACTTATCTTCTTAGTCAACAACGCAACAGAAAACAGAATGACGGAATAAACAATGACCGACAGCTCTCTCCAGTCAAGCAGTCTACTTTATACTGTGGAACTAACACCTAGATACACAGCTGAATGTAATATCAATTAGACAGATCTAATACAGCTGCCCAACCTAACACACATGATAATCAGTCACTGCTTGACTGGAGGAGCTGCCACATGAACTTAAAGGTGTATACACTCATAACTGAAATATAAAGGTATAGAGTCCGTTTCTCAGTCCAATAGTCAGTAGACGCCAGCCCACACTGGGCTAGGTGTTACAGAACCATTCATGAACGAATGATGAACAAAGATATAAACAAACAATTAATAATCAAAACCATAACATTCTTAATGATTTACAAATGCATTAACTAGTGTTGTTTGTTCATGTTGACACAGGAATATAACTCATGTTTAACTTTCGATGGCTTTACAAATTTATATTTTTCATTGATGTGACTGTTCATTACTTTGATTTACCTTTCAGTGGTTAATTTAGCCATGTAATTTAGCCATGTATCTGAATGCTGGAATTATTGAAAGTGTTAATTTCAAAGTTGACAGTACATAATTGAAAGAATCCAAAACATGAATGATTCTGGGTGATTGAAAACTTTTGAACATACTATATATAGATATATATTTTGTCAAAATGATTGATTATTATTTTATATGTTTTAAGGCCCAAAGGTGCAGAATCTGTCCCAGAGCCTAGGAGATATTCAAGTGATCTCTGGCTCCGCCTCTCTGAGTATAGAGCACCTCCTATTGGCTGCAGAGGGCCTCTATACATGTCAGGCACTCTACGACACGGATCAAGGAGCCCAGCTAAACTACTACTACATACGCCTACGAGTACTAGGTAAGATATGGTATTAGTACTACTATATACACCTACGAGTACTAGATAAGATATGGTATTAGTACTACTACATACGCCTACGAGTATTAGGTAAGATATGGTATTAGTACTATTATGTACACTTACCAATATATGAAGTTATATTATTTCATTTGTACATTCTTATCACATTTATGCTATATTGCAGGGATTCACAACCTACTTATATATACACTTATATATTTATATATACATACATTAATATATATACACTCACCGTGTACTTCATTAAGACATGTTAACGCAAATACAGTGGTGCTCAAAGGTTGTGATACCTTCAGAATTGTCTATATCTTTGCATGAATATGACCTAAAATATCATAAGATTTTTATACGTCCTAAACATACAGGTCCTTCTCAAGAAATTAGCATATTGTGATAAAGTTAATCATTTTTCATAATGTAATGATAAAAATTAAACTTTCATATATTTTAGATTCATTGCACACCAACTGAAATATTTCAGGTAATTTATTGTTTTAATACTGATGATTTTGGCATACAGCTCATGAAAACCCAAAATTCCTATCTTAAAGAATTAGTATATCATGAAAAGGGTCTCTAAACAAGCTATTAACCTAAGCATCCAAATCAACTAATTAACTCTAAACACCTGCAAAAGATTCCTGAGGCTTTTAAAAACACCCAGCCTGTTTCATTACTCAAAACCGCAATCATGGGTAAGACTGCCGACCTGACTGATGTCCAGAAGGCCATCATTGACACCCTCAAGCAAGCGGGTAAGACACAGAAATAAATTTCTGAACAAATAGGCTGTTTCCAGAGTGCTGTATCAAGGCACCTCAGTGGGAAGTCTGTGGGAAGGAAAAAGTGTGGCAAAAAACGCTGCACAACGACAAGAGGTGACCGGACCCTGAGGAAGATTGTGGAGAAGGACTGATTCCAAACCTTGGATGACCTGCGGAAGCAGTGGACTGAGTCTGTAGTACAAACATCCAGAGCCACCGTGCACAGGCGTGTGCAGGAAATGGGCTACAGGTGCCGCATTCCCCAGGTCAAGCCACTTTTTAACCAGAAACAGCGGCAGAAGCGCCTGACCTGGGCTACAGAGAAGCAGCACAACAAAACAACAACAAATTTTGCGTGTCATTCGGAAATCAAGGTGCCAGAGTCTGTAGGAAGACTGGGGAGAAGGAAATGCCAAAATGCCTGAAGTCCAGTGTCAAGTACCCACAGTCAGTGATGGTCTGGGGTGCCATGTCAGCTGCTGGTGTTGGTCCACTGTGTTTTATCAAGGGCAGGGTCAATGTAGCTAGCTATCAGGAGATTTTGGAGAATTTCATGCTTCCATCTGTTGAAAAGCTTCATGGAGATGAAGATTTCATTTTTCAGCACGACCTGGTACCTGCTCACAGTGCCAAAACCACTGGTAAATGGTTTACTGACCATGGTATTACTGTGCTCAATTGGCCTGCCAACTCTCCTGACCTGAACCCTATAGAGAGTCTGTGGGATATTGTGAAGAGGAAGTTGAGAGACGCAAGACCCAACACTCTGGATGAGCTTAAGGCCGCTATCGAAGCATCCTGGGCCTCCATCACACCTCAGCAGTGCCACAGGCTGATTGCCTCCATGCCACGCCGCATTGAAGCAGTCATTTCTGCAAAAGGATTCCCGACCAAGTATTGAGTGCATAAC
>JACXGM010024278.1:0-15802 GCA_016801145.1 Umbra pygmaea
CAGTAGTACAGTACAGAGCAGAAGTACAATACAAAGCAGTAGTACAGTACAGAGCAGTATTATAGTACAGAGCAGAAGTACAGTACAGAGCAGTAGTACAATACAGAGCAGTAGTACAGTACAGAGAAGTAGTAAAGTACAGAGCAGAAGTACAGTACAGAGCAGTAGTACAGTACAGAGCAGGGGTACAATACAGAGCAGTAGTACAGTACAGAGCAGAAATACAGTACAAAGCAGTAGTACAATACAGAGCAGTAGTAAAGTACAGAGCAGAAGTACAGTACAGAGCAGTAGTACAGTACAGAGCAGTAGTACAGTACGTTCAATTTTGTAGTGCTTTACTACAGTGCATTTCTGCAGTACAGTTTAGTACTGTAGTACAGTAGTATATTACAGTGCCATAGTACATACCAGTGCTTTAGTAGAGTAGTATAACATTACAGATAAGTTAAACAAAGTACAGTACATTACAGTACAGTACAGTGGATCCCAACTAGGATTCGACTATATGTATTCATACCCATAAATATGTGGTACATAAAAAGAAACCTGTCTACATTATTTAAATAATACATCCAAGGAGCCTGCAGTTTTGGAAACATGGTTCTAATAACACTGTAGAGTTGTAGAACCAGGGCCACAATTAAGTACCTTCTCCTGATGTTTACCAGTGGCCTCCAGGTCTGCAGCCTTGGAGAGAACGTTCTGGTACGTTTGTGGAACACTACCCTGCTGCTGCTGAACTTGGTGGAGACACATCAGCTCCTTCACCCTGTCATTCCCCTGGAGGTCAGAGGTCAACATCAGAGAAGTGTGGAAAAAAATGTTCTCAACATGCCCACCTGGTTAAATAAAGGTTAAATAAAAAATAAATAAAATAAATAGAAATAAAAGTAAAGCATCCGTGCTAATTCCAAACGTAGGGATTATATTTCATGCATTTTAAATGAAGGCTTTAAAATATCTGACATTTCCTTGGATTCATTTAGAAAATGTCTAAACTATTTGACTGGAGATTATCATATATTGACACTATAGTGTGCAGTTGTTTAATTATGGGAGACAAAATGAGAAAAACCTTGAACATCAATGAACAGGTGAGAAATCTACTGTTGTGCCCTGTAAGGATAGAATGTCTGGTAAATGACTAAATTGTCAAAATGTGTTCAATGTAGAGCAGTCTATATATGTACTATATTATGTCTATTTTTTACATAAACCATAATCTCTGAATCTCTAAAATTTTGTGTGGTTTGGTAAGTTGCTTTATTTAACTTCCATGTCCATATCCTAAACAAACTGTTAAATCCGGCCTACCTTGAATAGTGCAGAAAGGAAATTCAAAATCTAAACTCTTTCTGATATTTCTTATTGGTTGTTTTCTGTCTTCATGCTTAAGCACCACTGTCACTCAATCATGATTCGCCCAAATAATGAGTGTCGATACACAACAGATTGCAAGCAGGGTTTGGCCTCCAATTGCTGTTAAACTAAATACATGCTCTTCAAACGATCTCATTCTGAACCTGCCTGCCCAACAAGCAAGCGGAGTGGAGCATGAGATACGAGTGAGTGATTCCCGCCCTTTTCGAGAGAGGTCTTGACGACTTGCCTCTGTGGACCTTGACGATATCCGACGTCATCTGCAGGAGCTGCTGGCTGCTGGAATAATTAAAGTATCCCGGAGCCCCTTTGCTTCTGCCATTTCGTGGCCCGAAAGAAAAATGGAAAAGTTAGAATGTGCATAGATTATCGTACTCTGAATGCTCGGACCATTCTCGATCAGTACACTCTCCCAAGGGTGGATGATGAACTGGACTGCTTGTCAGGCAGCCAATGGTTTTCTGTTCTGGACCTCAGGAGCGGCTATTACCAGATAGATTGTTGGCCGAACAAGATAAAGAGAAGACAGCATTCATTTGCCCATTAGGTTTCTACCAGTTTGAACGCATGCCTCAGGGCATCTCCGGAGCTCCAGCTACATTTCAAAGATTAATGGAGTGGGTAATGGGAGACATGAACCTCCTGTAGTGCCTGGTCTATTTAGATGACATCCTCGTTTTCGGTCGGACACTAGAAGAGCATGAAGAAAGACTGTTCAAAGTTCTGGATCGATTAGAGTAGAATGGACTCAAGGTTTCCATTGATAAGTGCCAATTCTGCCAGAGTCAAGTCAAGTACGTGGGGCACATTGTCTCTGTAGCAGGAGTCGCCACCGATCCTGAGAAGATCAGGGCGGTGGCTCAGTGGCAGCAGACGACTGAGCATAAGACCCTGCAGTTTTTCTTAGGGTTTTGTGGGTATTACAGGCGATTTATCGCCAACTACTCTGCCATTGTGCGCCCACTGACCGACTTGATGAGAGGTTATCCTACAACACAGAAAGGGAAATCACCCGAGGAAAACAGTAGCCCCCTGTTTTGGAAATCGGAGCCTTTCAATGACCGGTGGACACCTGAGTGCACAGAGGCCTTTAAAAATATCAAGTACTGTCTCACTCATGCCCCTGTATTGGCTTTTGCTGACCCCAAAAAGCCATACATACTCCATGTGGACGCTAGCTTTGAGGGGTTAGGTGAAGTGTTGAACCAGCAGTATCCAGAGGGTTTACGACCTGTTCCCTATGCTAGCAGGAAACTGAGTAATCCAGAGCGAAACTACCCCGTCCACCAACTTGAGTTTTTGGCACTGAATTGGGCAGTTGTGGATAAGTTCCATGACTACTTATATGGGGCCAAATTCACCTTAAGAACTGATAACAACCCCCTCACCTATGTTCTGACAACGGACAAATTGAATGCAACAGGCCATAGATGGTTAGCAGCCTTGTCCACCTACGAGTTTGGGCTCCAGTACAGGGCTGGAAAAGAGAATGTGGATGCAGATCTATTCTCCCGAAATGTGGCCGATATCAAGGGATGGTTGTCACCAAGAGGGGGGAAAGCAGTGTGCCAACGTGTTAGCTCCCGTGAATCCCCACAGATGTCCAGATACATTGAGATTTTAGGAGCCTCCCCCCAGGCGATTCCTGAGGCTTACGTATACCACAAGGGTGACTACAGGGCCTCTGGAGCAAGTGAGCGCTTATGAGCTGCGAGTTGCACAGGAACATGACTTAGTCATCAGTAAGGTCAGGCGAGCTATGTTAAGCGGAGTGTGGCCTCTTAGCTGAGCACGTGTTGATTCTGAATTTGTTCTGCTACGGAGAGAAGAGAAAAGGTTGGAGATTGTGAATGGGCTTTTATACAGGAAGATTAGCAAACCAGAAAGTACATTAATTTTTCAGTTAATCTTACCTGAGAAATACAGAGTGAGAGTTCTGAAATCTCTGCACGATGAGTCAGGTCATTTAGGCATTGAGTGCACTTTGGCACTGGTGCGAGACCGTTTCTACTGCCCGAAAATTATGTTTGACATCCCCACGTACATAAAAAACTGTGCCCGGTGTGTGGTTCGGAAGACCCTCCCACATAGAACAGCTCCTTTACACCAGATCACAAGCACTGGACCGCCAGATGCGTACATTGATTTCCTGTCACTAGAGCCCGATTCCCAAGACTTTTCCAACATATTGGTGGTGACTGACCATTTCACCCGATATGCCCAGGCTTATCCTACCAAAGACCAATGCGCAGTGACGGTAGCCAAGGTACTGATGGAGAAGTTCTTCATCCATTATGGCCTACCAGCCAGGATCCATTCAGACCAAGGAAGGGATTTTGAGAGGAAGTTGGTGAAGGAGCTCCTCCAGGTATTGGGGGTAAGAAAATCGCGGACGACGCCATACCATCCTCAAGGTGACCCTCAACCCGTGCGATTCAACCGGACCCTACTATCCATGCTGGGGACACTACAGCTACATCAGAAACAACAGTGGAGCCAACAAGTTGCAGTGTTAGTACAGGCGTATAACTGCACCCGTAATGACTCTCCCGGGTTCTCGCCTTACTACCTGATGTTTGGAGGGGAGGCACGGCTTCCAGTCGACCTGTGCTTTGATACCACCATTGAAGCAAAAGAGGAAGTGAGACATCGGCAGTACATAGAGAAGTTACGAGACAACTTGAAACAAGTCTACCACCTGGCTATTGACAATTCAGATGGAGTGCACCAAATAAACTGTGTAGGAGCCACTTTGTGTTAGGTCATACTAAAGTACTGTGCTATTGGAGCACTAATATGTTTTGTTAGGAATAGGTGCCTTTATTTGAAAATACTTTTATTTTGGTAGACCGGTAAGATGTGTACAGATAAAGATGGCCGCCTCTCACAGTTTTTTGGATAGAACAGGAAGGAATAAGGAAGCTGTTGGAACGTGAAGTATACAGTTCTTTACGTCGCTATTTAGTCGCTATTTGACCATTATTTGTATCTTCAATGAGTTGCTATTTGAGCCACCATTTGTATCGTTGTCAAGCCGCTATTGTTTGAATGTTGGCTAAACAATATTTGGATAACTGGTTGATGTTAGATTGTGCCTTCGTTAACCCCCATTCTTCAATCAAATACTGTTCGTTTGTTGGATTATTGGATTACACACTTCATCTGCTAACAGCCTAAACCTGCCCACGGCCTGTCTTGCTCTGCTTACCTGCTCTGCTTACCTGTCCGACGGCAACCCGGCTCTTCTCGATAAGGTACAATTTACATTTCCCTGTTGTTGGATAGCTCGTCAAAGAAGCTAAGCACATTTCCCAGCTAGGAGTGGTTCGCCACTACAAAAAGAAAAGAACTTTGCATTTCGCTTACGGAGCTTCACAATCTGCTGTCGGTTTGTGGCAGAACCCATGAAAACACTTTTTTGACCGTGGATTGGCTGCTTGGGCAAAGAGAGTACATTGGAGCACAAACTGTTTGTTACTGGAGTTGCTATTGGAGCGGACCCGGAGTTGTTTGTGCACGTATTGGTCAATTGTAGCCAGATCAACTATCTCTTTTTTGACAAGACAATAAGCAATTTGCAGAACATGTTATTTATTTAAAATATTACATAATATTAACAATAAAACATAAAATAACATAACATGAAAAACATAAATATAAAATGTGTATGGTTTATAAAAATATACAAATATTCAAACTGCAAACAGGTCAATAATCCAGACAGCTGCACTGTTTTAAAGAAGGATTGTTATACTGTGTACACACTATATATGTAATTGAAAGATAATATAACATTAATGAAACATGGCTGGACAGTATATCCGTCGTGGCAGCGCGTGCCATTAGAATAAAGTCTTCATGTTCCGGTGGCGCCAGTGTTGCCTCAAACTCTTCATCAGTGCTTTCCGCTCGTCTAAAGGCTGAAGCTGAAAGGGCAGCTCTGTTGCAGCGTACTGAAGGACTGAAGAAAAAACATGTCCTAGAAATGGAAAAAATGAAAGTGCAGAATGCCATGGAAAGAGCTGAACTGGAGACAGAGCTGGCTGCGGCTAGTGCAAAGGTGCAGGTTTTACAGAGCAAAGATTCTGGTTCTACGAGCTCTAAACTCATGTCGCCAGCCGTTACAGAACAAGGAGAAGACATGAATGCATACCTGGAGAGCAATTATGACAGAATTAAGGAACAGGTTCGTCCAGAACCCTCACCAGTGGAATATGCCAGTATTTCTGCTGTTCCCAAAACGCCATTGCAAGAGGTTTTAACACGGGACACTAGACCGCGAAGGTCACAAAGGACAGTTCAGACCATACAATTTAATCCGAGCAGTCAAGAAGCTGCAAGTACTTCCCTTCCACATATTCCTTTGCACTCAGACACCAGAAACACGGGTGCCGTTGTTGATTTTATTGCACAGCAACAAAAAATGTCATTACTTCCGACTAGGCACCTATCCACGTTTTACGGTGAACCTCTGAACTTTAGGCCGTTTATGCAGGCATTTGAACACTGCAGTGAGAGAAACACCAGCAATAGCCAAGACAGGCTATATTACCTTGAACAGTACACCTCCGGCCAACCTTAGGAGCTGGTCAGAAGTTGTCTTCATATGGATGCGGACAGAGGGTACGCAGAGGCCAGACGGCTACTGGAACTCCACTTTGGAGATAATTTTAAAATCACTAGCGCTTATATGGATAAAGCCTTAAATTGGGCTAACATCCCATCAGGCAATGGAGAAGCCCTGTACAGTTATGCCCTTTTTCTTTGTGGATGCTGTAACGTGATGCATACCTTGAGGTACTTGGATGAGCTGAACCTTCCACTAAACCTGAGGCTCCTAATCTCCAAGGTACCTTACAAAGTGAAAGAAAGGTGGAGAACACACGCTTTTGACGTCAGGGAACGAACAGGGGCAAGAGCCACGTTTGCTAACCTTGTCCTCTTCCTGGAAAGGCAGGCCAGGATCCTGCAAGACCCGGTTTTTGGTAACCTCCAAGATAGGCCTCTCAAACAGAAGGTCACCAACAACAGCTGCTGACAGTAGCAAGCCAAGGAGTTCCATGCAGAAGAGCAGAGGGAGCAGTTTCGCCACAACAATAGCTGTTGTGCCAAAAACCAGCACAGAGACCACAATGCAGGCATCCAGCACGCCCAAAGACCGTCCAACAAAACTCTGTCCTGCCTGTGATGGTGAGCATGAGATTGCCTTATGTCAAGAGCTCATGAAAAGGCCTCACAACGCACGAGTTGAGTTGCTAAAGGCTAGAGGTGTTTGTTTTGGTTGCCTTGCTAAAGGACACATGAGCAAGACCTGCAATAACAGGCAAGCCTGTTCAGTTTGTTCAAAACTACATCCCACTATCTTACATATCCCTCTGAATGTAGTAAAAGAGCAGAGCAACACAGGTCCTTTGGACAAAATGGCAGTGAGTAGCGGGTTGGTATCGCTGAAAGCAGACACACTTGATTGTAGCGATAAACATTGTACACTTGCTATAATACCAGTCCAAGTCAAATTGAGCAATTCAAATCACATGGTTCAGACGTATGCTTTCCTTGACCCAGGGAGTTCCACAACATTTTGCACAGAACAGCTTAGGAGGAGCTTGAATGCTAATGGAAAACACCAACAAATACTTCTGCACACTATGGGGCAAAGGAAATCTGTTAACAGCCTGGTAGTCAAGGGCATGGAAGTGTGTAGCCTGAAGGGAAAGGAATTCATAAAATTACCGGAAGTTTACACTCAGCAGGAGATTCCGGTCAACAGGGAACACATCCCCAGACAAGAAGATATTAGAAAATGGCCTTATCTCCAAGATGTTGATATTCCCATCATTAATACTGGGATTGACCTTCTGATTGGGATCAATGCACCCAAATTGATGGAACCTTGGAAAACTATCAATAGCCAGGGTAATGGACCCTTTGCTGTTAAAACACTGCTAGGTTGGACGGTGAATGGACTTCTCCACACTGAGGATGCGCGCATCAACAAGCAAGGTCAGAAATATGTGCATGCACATCGGATTACTGTTGATAGCCTGAGTGAACTTTTGATTCAGCAATACAACCATGACTTCCCAGAAAAAAGTTTTGAGGAAAAGAAACAAATGCCAGTGGAAGACCACAAATTCATGGAGATAATGGATAGCTCCGTTGAAATAGTGGCTGGACATTACCAATTGCCTTTGCCATTCAAGAAGGATAATCCTATGATGCCAAACAACCGTCACATGGCAGAGCAACGAGCATTGTCTTTAAAGAGAAAGTTTCAAGTGAATGGTGAATTTCATAAGGAGTACAGGGCATTTATGGACATGGTCCTATCTTGTGGACATGCTGAGCTTGTACCCCATGACCAGTTGCTGCAGGAAAATGGAAAGGTGTGGTATATCCCACACCATGGTGTTTATCACCCAAAGAAGGGGAACTTGCGCGTGGTATTTGACTGCTCTGCAGCTTACCAGGGTGCCTCACTGAACACTGAACTCATTCAAGGTCCCAATCTTACAAACAGCTTAATTGGGGTCTTAGTCCGTTTTCGTCTTGACAACATCGCTATCATGGCTGATGTGGAGAAAATATACTACCAAGTAAAGGTCCCACCTCATCATGTAAACTTCTTGCGCTTCCTTTGGTGGCCAAATGGGGACGTCAGTCAGACACTGAAAGAGTACAGGATGATTGTACATCTTTTTGGCGTGACTTCCTCCGCTAGCTGTGCAAGTTATGCTTTAAAGAGGACAGCTGAGGACAACAAGGGGTGTTTCTCTGCTGACGCAACCAATGCAGTCAAAAATAACTTCTATGTGGACGATTTGTTGAAGGCGTTGGATACAGAGTGCCACGCCATTAAACTTTGTAAAGAGTTGACATTACTCTGTGCAGCTGGAGGCTTTAAGTTGACCAAATGGGTTAGTAACAACAAAGCTGTCTTGGTCTCCATTCCAGAACCTGGGAGGGCCAAGGACATTAATATTCTCGACCTTGACATAGAAGACCTACCAGTTGAAAGAGCTCTCGGGGTGCAATGGTGTGTTATGGATGACACTTTTACATTCCAGGTGACCATAAAGGAACGTCCATGCACCAGACGTGGGATTCTGTCTATGGTCAGTTCTATATATGACCCACTTGGATTTCTTGCACCTCTCACCTTTCCGGCAAAACATATCTTGCAAGAGTTATACAAGCAGAACATCGGATGGGATGAGGATTTACCAGAGGTCCATGCACAAACCTGGAAGCAATGGTGGCAAGAACTTCCAAGAGTAAAGGAATTCAAGATCTACCGATGTCTGGTACCAAACGACTTTGGTGATGTCACAACGGCACAGATGCACCATTTTAGTGATGCGAGTGACCTTGGGTATGGAGCAGTTACCTATCTTAGGCTGACTAGCAGCAGCAAGGTCCACATCACTTTTATGATGGGAAAGGCCCGAGTAGCTCCCCTAAAGCTAATGACCACACCACGAATGGAGCTCACCGCTGCAGTTTTGGTCGTGCAAATGGACAAGATGCTATCTGAGGAGTTGCGTATGGAACTGGAAAAGCCTCTGTTTTGGACAGATAGCATGACCGTTTTAGGGTACATCCGAAATGAAAGCAGAAGATACCTAACATTTGTGGCAAACCGCGTTAACATCATCAGACAAGCGTTAGAAGTCTCCCAGTGGAGGTACATAGGCACAAAACTCAATCCTGCTGACTACGCCTCCCGGGGACTACATATCAACACGTTCTTGAAAAGAACAACATGGATCGGTGGCCCAGACTTTCTGAAGAAACCACCACATTGCAGGCCAAAGCTTCCATCAGAACCCATTCTCCCTCAAGATGACCCTCAGCTAAGAAAAGGGGTTGTCACTGTCAATGTTGCTGTGAAGGAAAACTGTGATGCCACTACATATCTCATGAATTATTTCTCATCGTGGATGAGGCTCAAGAAAGCAGTGGCATGGTTCCTGAAGTTTAAGTCAGTTCTTTTCAATGTAGTTAAAAACAGCAAGAAAACCCAAAACAGACATGCCATGACCACCAGGAAAGGAACCCGTGGAAAGACAGGACGATATATTCTGTCAACCAGTGATCTAGAGGATGCTGAAGTTGCGATCATACAGTTCTGCCAAAGGCAGGGGTTCCCACAAGAAGTAGCCTGTTTGTACAAAGGCATGCAAATTGTAAACCGAAACAGTTCCATCTACAGGCTAGATCCTCTTCTGGCCAACGGCATCTTAAGAGTTGGTGGGCGTCTGAGTAAAATAGCGATGCCTATGGAAAAGAAGCACTCTGCTATTCTCCCCAGGGACCATCATGTTTCCAAGCTCTTACTGCAGCACATCCATCAAGAAGTTGGGCACGGTGGAAGAAATTTCATGCTCTCCAAACTCAGACAAAGGTATTGGATTCCCTGTGCCAACGCTCTGGCTAGAAAGGTGGTTTACGAGTGCACCAAGTGCAGAAGAGTCAAGTCGATTGCAGGTGAACAGAAAATGGCTGATTTGCCAGTTGACAGGTTGACCCCCGACCTTCCGTTCTTCACGCACGTCGGGGTTGATTACTTCGGACCTTTGGAGGTAAAACGAGGCCGCAGTATTGTAAAACAGTACGGCGTGATTTTCACATGTCTTACCAGCCGTGCCATACACTTGGAGGTTGCACATTCACTTGATACCGACTCTTGCATACATGCATTCAGACGTTTCATCGCCAGAAGAGGGCCAGTGTCGGAGTTGCCCTCGGATAATGAAACAAACTTTGTTGCAAACGAGAAGGAACTAAAAGAGTCCTTGGAATCTTGAAACATTCAACAGATTGAGAAAAGTCTGCTCCAAAAGGGGGTAAAATGGACGTTCAACCCCCCCCATGGTGCCCATTGTGGAGGGATATGGGAGAGGCTGGTTCGCATGGTCAAAACGACATTACGGTCAGTCACCAACCAGCAGTATCTGGATGACGAAGGCCTACAGACAGTAATGTGCGAGGTGGAGGCCATCCTCAACAGCCGTCCACTCACGACTGTTTCCGATATCCCAAATGACCTGGAGCCGTTAACGCCTAATCACATACTGCAACTTAAGGTACAGCCTGTTCTACCCCCAGGTTTGTTTGTGAAGGAAGATCTCTATACCAGACGTCGTTGGAGACAGATCCAGTACATCGCCGACTTATTTTGGAAACGTTGGGTCCGAGAGTACCTTCCCCTCCTGCAAAATCGGCAAAAATGGTCTCGTGTCAGACGTAACTTCTGTCCAGGGGACGTCGTGTTGGTAGCCGATAGCTCGGCACCAAGAGGTTCATGGATGTTGGCTAGAGTCACTGAAGCCTTCAAGGACTCTAAAGGATTGGTCCGTGGGGTACGGCTTCAAACTAAAACAAGCCAGCTTGAAAGACCCATCAATAAGATCTGCCTGTTGGTAGAAGGCTAATGGACTTGCGCACATGCGTACACCAGCATACAGGCACTTACACTGACTCTTTGCATGAACGTATACCTGCAAGATGAGTGTACATAATGACGTATAGCCCCCTAGAATAAAATAGAAGGAAAAAGAAAAAAAAGACAAAAAGAAGAAAAAAAAGAAAAAAAAGGACAACGCCCACAGTTAGTTATAGCTTGCTTCCCGCAATGGCTATAAGGGGCCGGCTGTGTAGGAGCCACTTTGTGTTAGGTCATACTAAAGTACTGTGCTATTGGAGCACTAATATGTTTTGTTAGGAATAGGTGCCTTTATTTGAAAAGACTCTTATTTTGGTTGACCGGTGAGTTGTGTACAGATAAAGATGGCCGCCTTTCACAGTTTTTTGGATAGAACAGGAAGGAATAAGGAAGCTGTTGGAACGTGATAAACATACAGTTCTTTACGTCGCTATTTAGTCGCTATTTGACCATTATTTGTATCTTCAATGAGTTGCTATTTGAGCCACCATTTGTATCGTTGTCAAGCCGCTATTGTTTGAATGTTGGCTAAACAATATTTGGATAACCGGTTGATGTTAGATTGTGCCTTCGTTAACCCCCATTCTTCAATCAAATACCGTTTGTTTGTTGGATTATTGGATTACACACTTCGTCTGCTAACAGCCTAAACCTGCCCACGGCCTGTCTTGCTCTGCTTACCTGCTCTGCTTACCTGTCCGACAGCAACCCGGCTCTTCTCCATAAGGTACAATTTACATTTCCCTGTTGTTGGATAGCTCGTCAAAGAAGCTAAGCACATTTCCCAGCTAGGAGTGGTCCGCCACGGTATGATGCCGGCGTTCGCCCACACCAGCTGGCTGAGGGGGACCGATTGCTCGTCCGTGCATTTGGAGACAATGGAAAGGGAAAGCTCAAAGATAAATGGAATTCTCGACCTTATGTTGTTCTACAGAAATTACCACATCTACCAGTGTATCATCTCCAACCTGAGACAGGGAACAAGGTGGTAAAGATTCTACACAGAGATCACCTGCTTCCCATAGGGTGCCTGATCCGCATGCCTGAAGAGCATGAGAGATGGACCAGTCCCACCCACATTCACGCACGAGTGCCCCGGACGCGACAGCACCCACCGACGCGTGGAGAGGGAAGATTTCAGGGAGGAACCAGCAGCGATCAGTCAGAGTCGGATGAGGACATGCTCCCCAGTCAGAATAGAAGTTTACTTAGACTGAGACGGCAGGCACTACCCTTAAACAAGAATGCCCAAACAAGGTCTCCAACCCTTGACAAACAGAGAAGATTAGAGGTCAGTGGAAATAATGAGTCAGCAGACAGCTCTGAGGGGGAAAAGGAAGTCCCAGAACATGGGAACAGTGATGGCCCAGGAGCAGAGGATGTCCCTGATGCCGACCCGACATGGGAAGGGGTGGTGCCCTTGGTCGATAGCACATAGTGAGGCTGAGGAAGTGTCAGTAAAGAAAGACTTAGTCGTGAGGTTGCAGTCCCAGCCTGAAACGAGGGGGAAGCGTACTGTCAAGCCGGTAGTAAGATTAAGCTACAAAGACTTTGGTAACCCTTCAGACCAGCCTATAGAGATTGTGCACAGGGGTTTAAGAATCTGCATAGCTCTTTAATATGGTTATAAGTGTCACCCTAGTTCTGCATGTGTCAGGGGACAGGAACTTGGGCCATTAGCAAAAGTCAGATGAGGACATCCTGAGTGTAGCCCAGGGTTAATTCATAACCCTCTAGCTACTAGCTAGCTACTTCTCCACATTAATTCTTTTTTTATAGATTATTACATGGTATAACTGAGTTAGCTAGTCAGTTATTTCCACTGACAGACCATTGGTAGTTGTTATTTTGGTCAAGGGTGTTAGGTGAGATGTACGGTAGTCAAACCAGAGTGGGAAAACTAGCTTGTGTCACGGTTCGCAGATAGCGGAGGCAGGTGCGTCTTCACTGAAGAGTATTTATTGAAACCCAAACAGGAATGAACTGAAAAAAGAACAATGAACTACACAGAACAAACAAACCCACAGAACTAAATACCCAACTAACGAGGGGAGGATGTGCAGGTTTGGACTAAACAACGGAACTGATAGGCTAACCAAAACATGTGACGGGATCATATGACACAAAGAGCAGGAAACAAAACCAAAACAAAACACATAGGGGAGAAACCACCCTGAAGTGACACATAGAACAAGGACACATACTACGGACATTGTGACAGAACCCCCCACCTAAGGAGCGACACCCGGCGCGACAACTCCAAGGACACAAAACAATTAAGCACGAAAACAAGCGCACAGAGATGCAAGAGGTAGAGGGCAGGGGACACAGGGGGTCGCCGGGCGGCAGGAAACACAGGGGGCGGCTGGGCGGCAGGAAACACAGGGGGTGGCCGGTGGGCAGGTGGGACAGGCAGTCCAAAGGGCCCGGGAACAGGCAGGCCAAAGGGCCCGGGGACTGCCAAAACAGTGGGCCCCGGCGGCAGGGGTTCCGGGAGTCCAGGCAGCAGGAACGGCAGCAACGGCTGAGCAGGGGGTCCGGACATCAGCGCCGGCTAAGCAGGGGGTCCGGACGTCAGCGACGGCTGAGCAGGGGGTACGGACATCAGCAACGGCTGAGCAGGGGGTCCAGACATCAGCGATGGCCGAGCAGGGGGTCCAGACATCAGCGACGGCCGAGCAGGGGTTCCAGACGTCGGCGATGGCCGAGCAGGGGGTCCGGATGTCAGTGACGGCTGAGCAGGGGGTCCGGGGACCAGCAGAGGGTCTGGGAGCCCTGGCAACAGGGGTTCTGGGAGCCCTGGAGGCAGGGGTCCGGACATCAATAAGTCCAGGATGTCGGGAGACTGAGCAGGAGGTTCTGATCCCTTCACCGATGCTGGCTCCTCTCCAAACCCTGGTGGCGGGTTAGGATCAGGCCCTCCAGGTCCTCGTCCTGGACAAGGCTGCCAAACTGGGGAGCGGACTCCCCTCACCACCCCACATGAAAATTTCCTTGGGGGGACCATCGGCCATCTTGGGAGGATGGTCAGCCATCTTGGGAAGGGGAGCCCTAGAACGGGGACAAACACCCTGGACCGTAGGGGTAGGGTCCTTGACTGGAGCCCTAGGGGCGACTACTGAGGACCTAGGGGCGACGTCTGAGGCCCTAGGGGCAGAAACTGAAGCCCTAGGGGCAGGAACAGAAGACCTAGGGGCAGGAACGAAAGCCCTAGGAGCAGGAACGTAAGCCCTAGGGGCAGGAACGGAAGCCCTAGGGGCAGAAACAGAAGCCCTAGGGGCAGGAACGGAAGCCCCTGGGGCAGGAAGTGGAGGCCTAGGGGTACTAGCCTGAAAACTAAGGGGGCTAGCCTGTAGACCGAAGGAGCCAGCAATCTGACGGGAGGCCCTGTGTGGAGGACCACTGCCCTGGACCGAAGAGCTAGGGGGGTAGTTGACCTGGATACTAGGTGAAGGCGCTGTCTCCATTTGAAGGTAGTTCATTCTGTCACGGTTCACAGATAGCGGAGCCAGGTGCGTCTTCACTGAAGAGTATTTATTGAAACCCAAACAGGAATGAACTGGACAAGAACAATGAACTACACAGAACAAACAAACCCACAGAACTAAATACCCAACTAACGAGGGGAGGATGTGCAGGTGTGGACTAAACAACGGAACTGATAGGCTAACCAAAACATGTGACGGGATCATGTGACACAAAGAGCGGGAAACAAAACAAAAACAAAACACATAGGGTAGAAACCACCCTGAAGTGACACATAGAACAAGGACACATACTACGGACATTGTGACAGCTTGATAGTGGAGACAGCAAGCTTATTGGGTAGGTTTTCTGTGAGTTAGCTCTCTCGGCCTATCAGAGGGCTGGGGGGGATTAGCTGCAAAAGCAGGATGATATAGGGGAGAAAGAGATAAGCAAGAAAAAACAACAGCGGTGAAAAGAAAAGAAGAGAGTTAAGGCGGGATGTGAATACAAGCAAAGGCGGGTGTTGGTCAGTTTAGTTCACTGTTCGCGTCATGTTTTCAGCACCTACGTTTGAGGAGATTAGCTAGTCAGTTATGCCGAGTTGAATGTGACAGTAGTTTATTAGGACAAGTTTTAGCTGAGAGATGTGTTTATTTCAGCCGTTATTCAGTAGCTCCACTGTGTTCGCGGACCATCTGGTGTGTCATGAAGCAGCCTTCAAGGGAGCATCGCCACACGGATAGCGCCACTGGTGACCGGGTTAAAGCCAGTGGTTCCTCCGGCTACGTGGGAGAACAGGGGCAAACAACCACTGTTGAAAGGGGTGGACCTATTGATCTGGAACATAGGGCGAATCTCTGGCTTTTTTGGTTGGTTACTAAAGGGACCGTAAGACACTTCAGCCATCAACACAAACTTTAAGAGGCCTGCAACGGGGGTTTTGTTTTATTTTGCCGGGTTTTGTATGTTATGACTTTATATGGCTATGGTATGTTGGGTAACCATAATCTCAAGAGTTTTGATATCTGTTTGCATATATTAGATCAATAAATTGTACTACTCTGTACCTGTACTATGGAAGATTAGGGTACATGTTGATTAAAATTAATAGTGCTATTTCAATACAGTTTTGTTTGGCAATACTGACTCCGAATCCACTCACTGGTTAGTACCACTTATATGCCATATTGGTGTTTATGCTACACTGGCTGTAAAGCTGATTTAACTAATTTTTAGGACTCAGGTTTCATTAACACCCCTCTGAGACAAGACAGGGTTGCAATCATATGTCTATGTTTAGTCCATGTTGTGACGTTGCCAAGGACCACTCCATTATGCGCGGACTCGTCTGTCACCAATAGCAACCAGGAACCCATCCGTCCTGAACGCAGCACCACAGTTAGATCGCAATCACCAGAATTCTGATCACCTGCGCCTATTCCCTGTATGTATTTAAGCCTCCTGCCTCCTCACAACCATTGTGAGGTATTGATTTTATTTGGACAT
>JACXGM010024279.1:0-7500 GCA_016801145.1 Umbra pygmaea
AGCAGTACAGTATGTGAGCTGACTTTTGGGCTAGTGTAGCAGTACAGTATGTGAGCTGACTTTTGGGCTAGCGTAGCAGTACAGTATGTGAGATGACTTTTGGGCTAGCGTAGCAGTACAGTATGTGAGCTGACTTTTGGGCTAGCGTAGCAGTACAGTATGTGAGCTGACTTTTGGGCTAGCGTAGCAGTACAGTATGTGAGCTGACTTTTGGGCTAGCGTAGCAGTACAGTATGTGAGCTGACTTTTGGGCTAGCGTAGCAGTTCATGAACTACATTTTCTATAGTTTCCTGGAAGCTGGTTACTTACAGAGAAAGTATTTTTGTTCTCACTCTGTGAAATGTTACACATTGTACCTTTAGTGAAGTATTCCCATTAATTAGTTCAGGTACTGTATAACTTTTATTGTTCTTATTAAATGCAATAATATTATTGTTTTGGGCTATGTTATGATTCATTTCAAGCATTCAAATAATTGTGTCCAATTGTTTTCTGGCCCCGGCGACAATCCAGTTCACCTTAATTCAGCCTGCGACTACAATAGGTCCAGTCGGCTGCTCTGTAAAATGGTTGTAACTGGTTAAAGACTATCAGTGAACATTTTTCTACATTGTTTAATGAAAGAGTGTGTCTTTGTCCTGCGGATCCATTCCTGCCCAGGGTGTGAGTAGCTCTGTGTACTCACATTTTTGGTCATTGATGTGCAGCCATAGCAGATGAGTCGCTTCATCGGGTACCAAGGCAACGCAGCCTTTACTTAACAGCCCTGATGTAATTAAGCCCATGAAAACAGGGCCTTGACTAGTTTCAGCCGCTTGAGGCCAGACCCTTGTCGAGTCTAACATTCTCTCTTAATCTGCTCACCTTCTCTTTCTGCTCGACTCTGATTCATGAAATGAAGCCTTTCATCCCCCGTTCTTTGTTCTTTTCCTCCCTCTCCACCCCCCCCTCCTCTCACTAATGCCTGTTGACACCCACAGCTTCATCTCCACTGTGTTGCCACTCACGTGTGTCCCTCTCTCCCTCAGTGGATCACTGAGGAGTCGACAGAGTATGTGAGTAACGGTTGTGTCCAGTGTGATGGTTGGTTTTGTGCCGGGAATGTTCTCTCCCTCCAAGCCTCATTGGGACCGCCGGGAACGCTGTGTGTACGTCTGTGTGTGTGCGGCTGTGTGTGTGTTATTTTGTCTTGTTTTGGGCTTCCTCATAACCAGTTGATACTTTAACCCCATGATAACTCAATCAGACCAGGGCGGTGATGGACTAACTGTGTGATTTGCTCGGTGTGTGGTTTTTGACATCTGCGTGAAATATGAAAACAGTAACATCATGGAATACACGTATGCACACCCACACACCCCCACCCACCCCCCCCCCACACACACACACACACACACACACACACACACACACACACACACACACACACACACACACACACACACAGATGTGAAATATCCCTCTTACCTACAGAGATCTTAGATGATACATAGAAAACTGAAGAATATTGTCACACTCTTTTATCATCCCTCTATCATCATCCTTTATTATCTACGGTCAAACTCTTTTATCATCCCAATATCATCATCCATTTTTAGCTATGGTCACACTCTTTTATCATCCCAATATCACCACTCATTAGCTACTGCCACACAATTTTATCATCCATTTATCATCATCCGTTATCATCTACCATCACACTTCATTAATCTTGTGTACATTGTCCTTTCAGCTGGCTGTTATAGTCATCTTTACATTTCTACCCCAAATGTACTGTAACACTCAGTCACAGACACACATTTATGTTTTATTACGTACACATAGTGTGTGTACTTTACTGCATTTATACATTGGATATCACTTTTCAAAAGTAAAAAGTAATAAATTAATTGCTGGAGGACGTCTTTCAGTGATAAAAAATACAATTTCACATTCCGGCACAGCCCAAACTAGCAGACAAGTCCCTTGGCTAACTCTAAGTTTGAAACAGTAAAAGGCTTCGTTTTATGTGATTATAGTAATTACTTCTCCCTATAAAAGTTAAAATGTTTAATGATAATCCACCATCTTCCCCATGCACTCCTCCAGCCTGTCTTCGAGGTGAGAGAGAGTGGGTACAGATCAACGTAAAAACAACTGCAGAATACCCTGTGTCACACTGATACTCTTTGTGTTTATGCAGACTGTAAAATGTTCTTCTATGGTTAGGAAATTAAATCTTGGATTTGTTAGAGAATCAGCATATGGCAGATCAGTGTTGAGTTGTAGTGAGACTAGGGGAGGCTTTACAAAGTCTTCCAGGAAGATAAGAAGCCTCCAACACACAGTACCACACACCAGGGACGAACGCTCACACAGTACCACACACCAGGGACAAACGCTCACACAGTACCACACACCAGGGACGAACGCTCACACAGTACCACACACCAGGGACGAACGCTCACACAGTACCAAACACCAGGGACGAACGCTCACACAGTACCAAACACCAGGGACGAACGCTCACACAGTACCAAACACCAGGGACGAACGCTCACACAGTACCACACACCAGGGACGAACGCTCACACAGTACCACACACCAGGGACGAACGCTCACACAGTACCACACACCAGGGACGAACGCTCACACATTACCCCACACCAGGAACGAATATACCCCACACCAGGGACAAACACTCACACACTACCACATAAACCCACACTACCACACACACCCAGAGATGAATGGTCACACACTACCACACACCAGGAACAAATGGTCACATGCTACCAAATAAACCCACACTACTACACACACTCAGAGATGAATGGTCACACACTACCACATAAACTCACACTACCACATAATCCCACACTACCACATAATCCCACACTACCACATAAACTCACACTACCACATAAACTCACACTACCACATAAACTCACACTACCACATAAACTCACACTACCACATAAACTCAAACTACCACATAATCTCACACTACCACATAAACTCACACTACCACATAAACCCACACTACCAAACCAACCAGGGACGCATGCTCACACACACACTCATGTGTCTGTTTCTGTGTGTCTTTGTGTTTCTGTGTTCATGTCTCTGTGTGTCTCTGTGTGTCTCTGTGTGTCTCTGTGTGTCTCTGTGTGTCTCTGCGTGTCTCTGCGTGTCTGTGTGTGGTTGTATGTCCTCTGTGTGGCTGCAGGATGTATACCCAGGCCTCGAGCACTATACAGATACTGGGGGTGTCTTGTATGTGTGTGTGTTTCTGCCTGCGTGCGTGTGTGTGTGTGTGTGTGTGTGTGTGTGTGTGTGTGTGTGTGTGTGTGTGTGTGTGTGTGTGTGTGGTAAGTGTGTGGAAGTGTTTATGTAATTCTAAAGTCCCTCAGCATCTCTGGTTCTGTCAGGGAACGTTCATCACCAAGTTGGTTTGAGTTCTGTCAGGGAACGTTCATCACCAAGATGGTTTGAGTTCTGTCAGGGAACGTTCATCACCATGTTGGTTTGAGTTCTATGTCTGTTTACTATTCTGTAACTGAGGGTTTTACACCAGGCACCGTGTGTTTCAGTGTTTTCTGCTGCCCTGCATTGTCTGTTTCTAATTTCAGAATATTTTCATTGCATAGCTCATTTACATGTAATGTTTTAAAACATGTTTCCCTATTTAACATGATCCAAATAAAACCCAAGGCAGCAGGAATGAACACTGGCATGTGGGTGCTGTTCAGTTCCAGATTGTGTGTTTTTTGTTTGGTTAAGGGTTCAGTAAGTGCCTTATGGTGAAAGAGGGCTTTTTTAAAACCTTCTTCCATTTTAGCCATCAGTGTTCAACTCGTAAAATAGTGCTGAATTGGCACTATATCGGACACTGTAGGTAGATGGAATGGTGTGTGTGTGTGTTTACAGTATGTGTGTGTGTTTGCGCATAAGCGCCTGCTTGTTTACATGTTTTACTATACTTGTGAATACCAAAAATCCTAGCAATGAATAAGAAAATCATGGCCTTGTGAAGATGTTTTTTCTTTAAAGTTTGATTATGTCCTCACAAGCAATACATTTTTTTTAGGCTTACTGTTTAGGTTTACAGAAAACCCTACATATCGAGGTTAGGGGTAAATCTACTGTTCGCTATAGGGTTAGTGTTAGAACCACTGTTAGGTATATAAGTTCTGTTTGTCTTTTTAACTCATAATATACCAAGGTAACAGAGAACACATAAGGGAGCGTTTATGGTTAATAGTCTTTCTCATGGATAGAAGGATTTCTCACCTTGTCGGCTTTAAGCACAAAGCGACTCTTTAAGCACAAAGTTACTCTTTCTCCTCAAAAGTTTAAGATAAGACATTTACGGTAAAATTAAAGTTATGTAGAGGTTCAGAGTTAGGTTCAGAGTTAGGTTCAGAGTTAGGTTCAGAGTTAGGTTCAGAGTTAGGTTCAGAGTTAGGTTCAGAGTTAGGTTCAGAGTTAGGTTCAGAGTTAGCTTCAGAGTTAGCTTCAGAGTTAGCTTCAGAGTTAGCCTCAGAGTTAGCCTCAGAGTTAGCCTCAGAGTTAGCCTCAGAGTTAGCCTCAGAGTTAGCCTCAGAGTTAGCCTCAGAGTTAGCCTCAGAGTTAGCTTCAGTGTTAGTTTCAGTATTAGCTTCAGAGTTATGTTAACAGTTAGGTTCAGATTTAAGTTAATATGGGTAATTGGATTTTGAATTGGAATCACAAGAATAGTCGGACATGTGTGTGCCTGCTGTGTGTGTGTGTTAATGTTGATTATGTCTTGTGTGAGTGGAAGTACAGTAGTGTTATTGCTGTTGAAAAGGTGTTGTTTGCCGGGCAAAGAGGTTAACCTTTAACCACTGGCCTCTAACCCCTGACCTGTGTTCTGTCTCTCAGGAGGCCATAATCAGTGGGCTGCACTCTGAGACCAGCTACTCTGTTACCGTGGCAGCCTACACCACCAAGGGGGATGGGGCGCGCACTAAGGCTAAGGTCATCACCACCACTGGAGCAGGTAGCACAGTGCTGACCTTTAACCTTCTCCCCAGTTTAACTTTGATGGTAGACAGTCCATTGACCCCAAAACATGTATTCCTGGAAGACATTTGAATTATAGTGACATGCTTTTGTCAATGGGAAAATCTATGTAAAATGTCAGTTTCCTTGTATGTATAAATCATACATAAACATGGTGTTTATAGACGCTCCAGCATAGTTCATGTCAGGCTTTCAAAGGAGGTGATGTTTAAAGAGTAACTCTCACCCTTGATTTCAGCTTTGCCTTGCACCGTCAAGCATTTAAACATTTGATTCGAAAAATTCCAACTATAAATATTAATTTGGGGTTTGGAACAAATGTTTTGTCTGCTCTACAAGAATACGCAGCATTTGTGCAGCTTTGCCAAACAATATTCATTAATATTCACTAGCCAGGTTTATAATCAATTCCCGATGCCACATGCTTCCATAGAAACCTTTGCGGAGTTCCCACCCCACACATCTTGAAAGAGGTTTACATTATCCAGAATCCCTCCCTTAGGTCCTTCTTTTAAGGTGCTCCTATGTCATGATTTTGATGGCAGTTACGAAAGAGGCAGCAAAGACCTCGATTTTTTTCGACAGAAAAATACAATTTCCAACAAAATGTCAAACTGAAGACCAGAGTTAATGTGTTTCACTATAACTAACTCCCAAAAAACATGTTTCAGTTGTAAAAAATGTTGACGTCGGATGTTGTTGAACAACATGGCGTCTGTCTCACCCCCCCCCAGTCCCGGGCCGTCCCACCATGATGATCAGCACCACAGAGAGGAACACCGCTCTGATCCAGTGGCAGCCCCCCAAGGACATCATGGGGGAACTGATGGGCTACCAGCTACAGTACAAACGACAGGAAGACACGGTACTGGACTTCATAGGCCTTTATAGATCAAGGATCTCTAGTTTAATACTGTCTTTTTTTGTAAAAGTTCCCATCATGCCAGGACATGCAAGCTTTGTTATACATCACATTATTTGAGCTTGTTTCACCTTTGTGTTCCCCTTTGAGAATACAATAAGTGTGGTAATTACACTGGAACCAAAATGTGATGTTGCGGATTCGTAACACATTGTTTAAAATGGCTGTTTAAATGCACAAAGACATAGCCGTGCTTTCTTTTGAAGTTATATAAACTGCTCAGTTTATTGAAGTGGCATCCTTAGCTATCAAATCAGTTCTCTTTACATGCTATGAAATATGTTTACGCGTTACTCAGACGTTTACCTCGCGAGAGTTCAAACGCTCGGATGTCCACTATACTGCCACCGGGCTGTTAAAAGGCGCCACCTACGTGTTCAGACTGAGCGCCCGCAACCGGGCCGGGATCGGAGAGGCCTACGTCAAGGAGATCAGCACTCAGGAGGATGCACCCAGCGGATTCCCCTTGAACCTTCGCGTGACGGGGTATGTGTGTGTTCGTGTTTTACTAAAAGTCCCCACGATAAAACATGACAAAATGATCTCTGAGGATGTGAATATTGAGGACATCACTATCACTACACTAGGCTGACCACGTCGACCACACAGTTGTCATGGGATCCCCCAGCCCTGGCTGACAGGAATGGAAAAATCGTTCACTACGTTGTGGTTTACAAGGACATCAACAGCCAGAACAACAGCACCAACAGGTAGATCTATACACCTCGTATCAAATCAAAATACATGTCATAACAGGACCTGTAAAGTATCGGTAACACACAAAGACCATATGTGACAGTTAAATGTTTATGGTTCCCTAACAGGACGTCGGAAACACGGATGACCATCCACGGGCTGAAACCTGACACTACTTATGACATCAGAGTTCAGGCATTCACCAGTAAAGGAGGCGGACCAATCAGCCCGAGCATTCAGAGCAGAACCATGTCTACCTCGCCTGGTAAGACACACAAACATTATCCCGATACTTACTGATAAACATCCATGGAAGTACACTGCCAAGCACATAACATGTTTACTAGCGGCTAGTGCAAAATTTCCAGATTGTGTTTTCCTACCGTAGTTTCCTGCCTCCAATGGCACTGCCTTGGAACTCACCGATGACATCATAGATCTGCTATAACATTCTCATCTCTATATATCTCTATGTGATTACAGCACAAAATGTGGAATTGATACAGTCATGTTCCAAGGATCATCATTCAAATTACTGAAAGTATGATGTATGAATCACTATGAATGGCTTTGGAACACAAATAGCTTCCCATCTTTAATTACAACCTCGATTTCAATTGTTTCTGGAGGAACAGTACCCAGATACTTCCTGAAATATGCTTATTTGAATCCAAACATGCAATATGAGGGGTGACTCAAGTTATAAAGGAGGAAAATAAATCTGCCAGAAGCCTTATCCGTTGACAACCAAACCCCCTACCCAGAAACTGCTCTTGTCTCAACTCCACAGTACCTGAGACACAATTGATTTAGAGAGTTTTAATCTTGTTACACGCTACCTTCACACCACACTGC
>JACXGM010024279.1:12500-15809 GCA_016801145.1 Umbra pygmaea
CTCCTAATATACCTCAAGTAGCTCCTCCTCTACCTTCCCCTTTATATACCTAATGTAGCTTTTCTTCCTCGTATAACTCATGTAGCTCGTCCTCCTTATTTACAGTATGTGTTCGTGTTTTGTTAGTTCATGTAGACCAGTAAGGCTGTACTCTTGTGGTGCTCAGGCCAAACGCTGCAGTATACCGTGAGTCAGTGAATGACAGTTATCCCCAGCCAACCCCGTCTTTGTCTACCTTCAGAAAAGATTATAGTAAACGAGCACAACTGGTGTAACTGACCGAGGCAAATGGCTGAATGTAACGGGACTGCAGTGTACTGCAGGCTTTACAGTGTCCAACCATGTCCAACACTCCCATAGTTCTACATCATTCTCTCCTCATCTACCTCTTCCTCTCTGCCTCTCTGTTCAAGGATGGTTTTAACTGTCCCATCGTAAACCTGCCCTCCCTGTGCTGTCTAACATGGAAATATGGAGAGAGAAAATATCATGAGGGTAGAGAGAGTAAGAGAGAGGGTTGGAGGGGAAGGATAGGTCTTACTTCAAAGAGGACAGTTAAACCAATCCCCCCCCCCCACACACACACACACACAAACACCATCACCAATCCTGTCAATCAAGCTTCCTCTAGTGTGTAATGTAATGTGACATCCAATACCCAACCGACAGTGAGAAACCTGCCAGCGTCCTCTGAGTTCTTAGGTTGTTAAGAACTCCATTGATATTCTTTCAACGGCTGCGACACGCGCCTCCGCGATGGTTTTCCACTAAGCTGATCTACCGAGATGCTAACCTGAGGTAAAACATGGTCGTCTACAGTCTAGTCCACACCCAACCAGGCCCAGGAGAAGAAGACAACAGCTAGAATAGTAAATGACTTGTCTTCCCAGCTTTCAGATTGGCCTGCAGGCCAGCCCAGCGCACATTGCACAGTAGAATATCTGTTTAATAAGCGTGCATATATCATGTAGCCCCAGCCTCAAGCCAGCACAGACAGGCAGGGAAGGAGAGAGACCTAAAGAGAGAGAGAAACTGAGCGAGAGCGCGAGGTGAAAGCTCCCTCAGAGGCCCACGGATGGGAAAAAAGTGGAGAGAAGGAAGGAGAAAACTTGTGTGTCTATTTAAATGAGGATGTGAGCCTGCAGGCAGGTAAACACACCAGGGGGAGTGTGAAATGGGATGACTATCAACGTTATCGACACCAAAGAACCAGGCTGTGACATGTGATGGGGGAAAGAACTAAGGAAGGGAAGCATGGATACAGAGGGTGAGAGAGAGATCAGGAGAGAGGCTAAATGGAGACAGAGAGAGGACCTAAATACAAGCTCTTGAATCCAAGAAGGCTTGTGGTGTTTGTGGTGCTGAACAAAATGATGCCATTGATGTATCGATGTTCTGGAGGAGGATTACTTGAGTGAAATTGGCTTTTATTGTTCTGCAATTAGGAATTTTGTTGTGCGTTCCATCTGAGACCAACGCATACTCATGGCAAGACCTGGGTAACTGGAATGGAAATTTCGCCGCATTACGTATGCAGACTTACGATATGGCCAATCAAAATGTGATTTTTTTTTTACGTATTGAATCTCCGTTCTACCGGAACACTTTTATACAATTATAGAACAATCGTTTACAATTTAAAGTACTTGGGGAACGATTAGTTCAGGGATAATATGGTTAGTGAGGTAAATAGGGTAAGGTGAGGTAAATGTTACGGTAAGGTTAAGGTAAACTGACGTATTTATGCTTCGTAAACTTACCCAGCATACGTTGTCCTGCCTCCATTGTTTTTTTTTACTATTTTGTATGTATCGCCTTGTATGTATCGCCTTGAACAGCTTGCTCAGACAGATATGACACTCTTTTAATCCAATCCTTTAATACAGTTACAGGCACAGTTAGCCAACTTGTTGTTGTTAATGATTAGGCCCAGCTATTCAATCGATAACAAAGCTTGTGTGTTGTACAGCACAAACATCATTGGGTTCCAGAGTATCTGCTGAGATAAATTATTTATTCATTTGTAGCTGCAAACATTAGGTCTCAGATGGACACAGTAAAACCACATCTGTACACACAGTATGGAACTAATGATGTCTCGACAGCATGGTTTGCGAGCCAGATACTGGATTTCTGGTAGTTAAATGAATTAATATGATGTCATTGCTGATAAGATTGTATGCAGAAACCTTCAGTGCAAAATGGACAGGGCTAGCCAGTAAATCAGAGTTGCAGTGAATGAACATTACCAAATGTTTTCTACACAGAAAATAATATACAGTTATAGCTTAGAACTTTTGTATTAACAAACATTTATTCTATTATCCTGGATCTTGGAATGAGTTTCGACAATAGGAGTTGGCCCCAGTCACAAAAACAGAGATGCTCTATATGTCGTACACTGCTGTTATACAAATCATTGGTCGAGACGAGTGTTGGCAGGAAATAGCTGATCGCGCACAGGAAGTGATGCGTTTGACATGTGAAATATTCCATCACTGCTTCTGTGCTGCTTGTTTAAGAACAGTATGTGTGTGTTACGTACGTGTATTGTGGGTGCGTGTGATTAAGAGTAGCCTGCTACGATGCCTGATGATCCACACAACTTGTTCCACCCTACAGACCTAGAGCATGCTAGGTAATAAAGAGAAGGTCCCATTCTGTCCCTGCATTGCTGCGCAGATGAAGCCGTCCCAGGAAGCTCTAATGCTGTCTGGCACCTCCTTCTGTCTTTCACCCTCTGGCTCTTCAGTCGTCTGAAGCAAGGAGCTGGGAGATGTCTTATTAAACCTGCAGGGTGTAGCCCTGCCGCCCTCACGCCCTCCCCTCCGTCACGGTGTGAACACTAATGAAGAAGAGATGAGTCCTCTCCTCTAACCCCATTTATCTCAAATCCCAGGAGACACTGTCTCTGTTTTTGTTATATCCTTGGATTTCTCTCTCTCTCTCAGTCTCTCTCAGTCTCTCTCAGTCTCTCTCTCTCTCTCTCTCTCTCTCTCTCTCTTTCTCTTTCTCTTTCTCTTTCTCTTTCTCTTTCTCTTTCTCTTTCTCTCTCTCTCTCTCTCTCTCTCTCTCTCTCTCTCTCTCTCTCTCTCTCTCTCTCTCTCTCTCTCTCTCTCTCTCTCTCTCTCTCTCTCTCTCTTTCTCTCTCTGTCTGTCAATTCAATTCAAAGGGGCCTTATTGGCATGGAAGTTTTTGTAATGTTGCCAAAGCATCAACAGAATATACAAATAAAAATATATACATAATATATACAAAATATAATAAAACAGTTATATGAATATGAAAACAATTTTAAGATAATTGAA
>JACXGM010024280.1:0-15801 GCA_016801145.1 Umbra pygmaea
CAGCCCTCAGGGACATGTCTCACAGGCTTGCTGCAGCCCTCAGGGACATGTCTCACAGGCTTGCTGCAGCCCTCAGGGACATGTCTCACAGGCTTGCTGCAGCCCTCAGGGACATGTCTCACAGGCTTGCTGCAGCCCTCAGGGACATGTCTCACAGGCTTGCTGCAGCCCTCAGGGACATGTCTCACAGGCTTGCTGCCGGCCATTTACACCTCCTTCTGCAAGTCCTGGTTGGAGAAGCATAAAAATGCTGATGTGAGGTCATGTCCTTTATCAGAATGGATAATAGCAGGACTGAGAGTCTGTTTTTGGTGTGTTCAAATACAGTCGTGGCCAAAGGTTTTATGAATGTCACACAAGTATTGGTCTCCCCATATTTTGCTGGCATGGCAGACTGAAGTATAATTACAAGCATTCAATAAGTCTTTATTCAATTGTCTAATGACAATTACATTAAGTTTATGCAAAGGGTCAATATTTGCAGTGTTGATTCTTCTTTATCAAGACCTCTGCAATCTGCCCTGGCTTGCTGTCAATTAACTTCTGGGCCACATCCTCACTGATGGCAGTCCATTCTTGCTTGATCAATGCTTGGAGCTTGTCTGAAATTTTTATTTTTTCTCCACCTACCTCTTGGGAATTGACCGCAAGTTCTCATGGGGAATAATGTCTGCGAAGTTTCCTAAACGTGGACGCAAAGTTTCAATGTTTTGTTCCTTGAGCCACTTAGTTATCACTTTTGCCTTATGGCAAGGTGCTCCATCATGCTGGAAAAGGTATTGGTCGTCACCAAACTGTTCTTGGATGATTTGGAGAAGTTGCTCTCGGAGGATGTGTTGGTACCATTCTTTATTTATGGCTGTGTTCTTAGGCAAAATTGAGAGTGAGCCCACTCCCTTGGCTGAGAAGCAACCCTACACATGAATGGTCTCAGGATGCTTTACTGTTGGCATGACACAGGACTGATGGTAGCGCTCACCTTGTCTTCTCTGGACAAGGTGTTTTCCGGATGGCCCAAACAATTGGAAAGGGGATTTATCAGAGAAAATGACTTCACCCCAGTCCTTAGCAGTCCAATCCCTGTATCTTTTGTAGAATATCAGTCTGTCCCTGATGTTTTTCCTGGAGAGAAGTGGCTTCTTTGCTGCCCTTCTTGACACCAGGCCTTCCTCCAAAAGTCTTTGCTTCACTGTGCGTGCAGATGCACTCACACCTACCTGCTGCCATTCCTGAGCAAACTCTGCACTGGTGGTGCCCCGATCCTGCAGCTGAATCAACTTTATGCATTTGCTGGACATTCTTGGACACCCTGACACCTTCTTTACAACAATTAAACCTTTCTTTTTGAAGATCCTGATGATCTGATAAATGGTTGATTTTGGTGTCTGTGAAGCCCTTTTTGTCCAAAGCAATGATGATGGTACATGTTTCCTTGCAGGTCAACATAGTTGAGAGGAAGAACAATGATTTTAAGCATAGTCCAGTCTGTTATTCTAACTCAATCAGCATGACAGAATACTCTCCAGCCTTGTCCTTGTCAAAACCCTCACCTGTGTTAACAAGACAATCACTGACATGATGGCAGCCGGTCCTTTCGGGGCAGGACTGAAATGCAGTGGAAATGTTTTTTGGGATTAAGTTTAAAAAAAATCAATTTTCATGGCAATGAGGGACTTTGCAATTCATCTGATCACACTTCATGACATTCTGGAGTATATGCAAATTGCCATCATCAATACTGTTGCAGCAGACTTTGAAAATGAGTATTTGTGACGTTCTCAAAACGTTTGGCCACGACTGTAGAGTATTCTTGGAGAATGTCTATGTGGCTTGCCAGGTAAAATGGAGGACTGCTGTAATGCTGTGTTTCAAACCGCTAGTAAAAGTAGATTTAGGCGACTGCTCAGGGTGTGGAAAGTTTCCTAATGGAAGTAAACTTGTGCTCCTGCTGCTGGCGGGCACTGAGCCATATTCACCTCATGCATCATGCACCTGTACAGTTTTATGTGTGACATATTTTGCCAGTACGTTGTCGATGGCTCTGGCTTGCGGTTCATGCTGTGCTACTGCCGCTTCAGCAATCTTTTATACTGGCAGGACGTGATGCATTACATTTATTCGTCAGTACCAGCCCAGGCAGAGCTAGCAGGAAATCCTAATAGCACAGCCAAGTATATTTGTAAAAGACGTCCCGCGAAGTAAGATTGGTATCATGTAGATGATGACTTCCAGGAGGGGGATGATTGCAGTTTAATGGGTTCAGGGGATCAGAACAGCCAATAGGAGATGGGACAGGTGAAGCATTTGAGTCAATGTTCTGACAAGCGTATTCGCAATGGAGTTCATCCTTTCAGTGAATGCATTTCTTTCAAATAAATAAGCTCCAGTAAGTGCTTCCGTGCCTGTTTCTATATGTCGAAACAAATGCTCTGTTTTCAGCTCAAGTCAAACCCCAGTGACGGCGAGGAGAAGGAAGCCCAAAGTCAGCTTGCGAAATCGGATGAAATTCAGAAGTTGGTGACTCAGTCGCAAGCAAAATTTGAACGCAAGGATTACGTCACGGCTGCAGCTCACCTGGACCTAATCATTGAAGTGAGTCCTCATGAGAGATCCTGTATAGCAACTCCAGTGAAACTGCTAGTGAAACTTGACCTCAGCAAACGTATTTTCCAACTATACCGAGGTGTACTGTTTTTCTCCGTCAGACCAGTGTTTGGGATGTGAGCTCCAGAGAGCTGCGGGCAGAGTGCTTTATCCAGATGGGTGAGATGGGCAAGGCCATTAGTGATCTGAAGGCTGCTTCCAAGCTGAAGAGTGACAACACCAAGGCCTTCTACAAACTCAGCACCATCTATTACAACCTAGGAGATCACGAAATGTCCCTGAAGTAAGACTGTAAATGACACAGCTGCATGTCTTGTTCTGTAGTTAGTGGAGAGTATACCTGACTGGTTGTAATGCATGCTGCTTTTCAGTGAGGTGCGAGAGTGTCTGAAGCTGGACCCAGATCATAAGCAGTGTTACAGCCACTACAAACAAGTGAAGAAGCTCAACAAACAGATCCAGTCTGCAGAGGAGCTTATCCAGCAGCAAAGGTCTGTGTTCATTCCAGTAATAACATCCTGAACAAAAATAAATGCAAAATGTATTGTTGGTCCCATGTTCCATTTTGAAGTTGCATGCCGTGTTTATATTTCTGTTCAGAGTACATTGGATTAATCCATAGATTACACCCACTGTAGATACAGGATGTATGCACACTACACTACAGTATGTATCCTGAAAGTTATTTTACCACGCATAGACAGCTATTAAAACCAGATGTGATTAATTTCTCTCTCCCTATCTTTTCCTCCCTCTAGTCTACTGTCTATCCACACTTTACATTTTTCTTTTTTTATCTTTGTCTCAATTAATCTGACATTACATTTAGTGTCATCAGCTCCCAGAAATGCAGATGTCATAAATATGCAGGACCCACATTTATCCACATGGGTGATATGAATTAAATTGTGAACCGGACTTGCGTTTTTTTGAAGTTTAACTTGAAATGTCAGACCATTTTTAACCTTTAAAATGTATTTTTAATTATAGTCCACAATTTACATTTATAGTCAAGTTTTTTAGGATTATTTTCCTGCATTAGCAAAGTAGCTCAAATTCAGAGCGAGCGAGTGCGTGCGTGTTGTCAGTGACTGTTGTGTCAGGCTAACGTGACGTCACTAAAACACCTGTTGTACCCTCAAAACCATGTTTAGGTATGAAGATGCAGTCAGTAAATACGAGTCTGTGATGAAGACCGAGCCAAATGTTCCCCAGTATTCGCACCATGCCAAGGAGCGCATCTGTCACTGCCTGGCAAAGGTACAGCAAAGTGAAGCGCTTGTCATCTCCAACCATGATTAACAGCTTATTAAGCAAAAAAATGTATTCGTTTTTATGTCGATTTGGTCAGACAATAAAGCTTCCTCTGTGTTGATATTTTATTTTGATATGGCAGTGGGCTGGAATTCAATCCAAGCAAATTGGAGGTGCACACCAATGAATTGCTGAATACCTATTGGTATAATGTTGCATGTAGACATGAAGGTATTTTGAGGGTTGTAATTTGAGCGTGTCCCTCTGATGTGACGCCCACAGGAACAGCAGGACGTGAGCCGAGCCATCGCCGTGTGCAGCGACGTCCTTCAATCCGACCCCCACAACGTGAACTCGCTAAAGGACAGAGCAGAGGCCTACCTCCTGAATGAACAGTACGAGGAAGGTAATATCTCATGTTTAATAATTAACTAGATTTATATAGAGATTCACCTGGGCTTGAAGCGCTTTTATTTAGTAAAGAGAGGAACTCGCTCTCTTTTCTAATGGCATCTGACCTTGAAACGGTCGAGGTTTCGTCCGTTCAGCATGCCAACTAGTCTGGTGTCCCGTTCTTTAGAACAGTGCTTTAAGTGTGTGTGGAGAAAGTTATTCTATAAGATGAATGTAGAGAATAATCTTTTACCATTAAAATCCGCAGAGCAACCTTCATGTATTGTAAAGGCCACTGAAAAAGATGAGCAAGACACTGATTGCTAATACAATAACATGGGAGATTCTTTTTTATTTTAATTTTTTTACTGGCCTGAAGGGATGTAATTACCTTAAATGCAGAGGGTGTCTGTCTTCTCAAGTCTGAATCACAGGAGTAATCTACAGTTGTGCTGTCCCTTAGGTTGGAGCACAGGCTGTTGTTAATCAAGCCACTAGCAATTCATTGGTGCCAACTGCCAGGTCCAAAAGCATAACATTTGCACACGTATGCGCGCGCATACACAGTGGTGCCATCTGTGTCGGCCCAAATTAAAAGGACCTTAAACCTTTGCCAAGTGTGTGATACCCTCACCTGTGGTGTCAGGCGTTGGTACAGAGCAGCTGTATAATTTCAAATCCTTACCATAGAAACAGCGAAACAACCACAACACAAATTGTTGAAAAGTCTCGACAATCATGTAGAAAATAAATAGCTTTCAAGCCAAGGTGTTACGTTTTATTTACAAAAGGAGGAGTGTGTGAATGTAATTGTTCCAAAACAATCAGTTGATTAGACGGCTCCCCCCAAGCCTCAGCATGGAAGCCGCTGTGCGTTTGCGAGCGTCTGTCTGCGTGTATAAATAGAGCCTCGTGTGTGGCTGGCTGGTTGCGTTGCGGCCGGGGCTCCGGCAGCTTCCGAGCCGCCTCAGGCAATCAGGGCAGTCAGAAGAACACGGGCGCACCAGAACTCCATCTCCTACCCACCAGCCTAGCAACCGCAGGGGATGTTGGCTGTGCAGCTGAGGAGGAGTACATTTTCATTAAGGCGCTTTATCTGTTTAGGCGTGAAGACAGCGAAAGCTGGCTGGGTGGGAGTGAGCGTCGGAGAGTCAGCGGAGTCAGTCACGTGGGCTTTTAAACTGTCAAGCCCCACAGGGCCTAGTAAACAGCATGAGCTCTTAAATACACCCCCTCCCCACACACACACACACACACACACACACATACACTTCGCTCCAACACCCCAGGCCGACGCCACACACCTCACGGAGTAGCGCTACCCCAGTTCCCCCTATATCCACAGGCTGCTGGAATCGATGCACACTGAACTGAAGATGATTGGGTTTAGTCCATGTCTTGACAGAGTATTATGCAGGCCTGGGTGATCAGCAGAACTACACTTCCTACTAACAGCTTGGCAGGGAAAGGCTTTGGGAAGAGGGAGATAAAATATGTCATTGTACTGCAACGATAATGTTAGTGCTGTTATAGAAAATAAAAACAAGGCATCGATTATAGTTGACTGTCACCTACAATTTAATGAAGGGGTTTAAGTGCAGCTCTGTCTGTATGTACATATGAAAGTGACGTGATTTCTTAAGCACCATTGTTCTCAGTTTGACTAAACATGGGGGAATGGTGTGTCTTTACACCAGGCCAAGTGAAGCACTACAGTAATATCTGCATGTATCTCAATTGGCCCAAGGGGAAGCGCTTCATCATTTGTGGGGACGATAAATGGGATACCACTGGTTATGTCCAAAATGTTCCTGGTTCTAATCTCATTAGTTAACTCCAACATTAACTCTAATTGTGCCTTTTCCAAGCTCAAACATTCCCCCAGTTGTTGGAAATAAGAATTTGTTTACAATAAAAATGTTGATAATTAGTGGGGTAAAATAAGTGTAGCGGTTTACCGTCGCCCTGTCTATCAGTAAAGGAATACATGTAGGCACCGTATTACAGGTTAAGAAAGGGTGTCTGCTCTCTCCACAGCAATCAAGGACTACGAGAGTGCTCGTGAACAGAGCGAGAATGACCGGGAGATCAAGGAGGGGCTGGAGAAAGCACAGCGCCTCCTCAAACAGTCCCAGAAGAGGGACTACTACAAGATCCTGGGAGTCAAGAGGTGGGTGAAAGACCAAGCGCCGCTAGGGTCCGGTCTAGAGGACCGCTAGTCATAGATCATGTGGAATACGCTGCGCTCAGAACTACATGGTTTGACCCTGTCACAGGACTGCACAGAAAAAGGAGATCATAAAGGCTTACAGGAAACTGGCACATAAGTGGCACCCAGATAACTTTCAGGACGCTGAGGAGAAGAAGCAGGCTGAGAAGAAGTTCATTGACATCGCTCAGGCCAAGGAAGTGCTCTCTGACCCAGGTAACTGCCCTGAACCTTACAGTAGTAGCTGCAGATAAGGTTCATTCAACACTCGTTTAAAATAAAGATGTGTTCTGTGATATTAGGGCGATATTTATGCCTGTTTAGGCCTCTGGGTTCACAAGTGTCAATGTAGGCGCTGTCGAGCTAAAACGGGTGCAGACTTTATTTCCCTAAAATGTCTATTTTTGTATTTTCTCTCATTCTACTGGGTCTAGAGGTTGTGCCCGTCCTGCAAACTCATTAGATGTTACCGCATAGCTCTGATTTGATTGACAGCTCTGTAAGCTCTAATGTCAATCAGTTATACTGAAATTCTATATTTTTTTACTATTTACATACTATCAGTGTTTCCTCCAGTTCATTTTAGAAGGATAATAAATGTATATACTATACAGGCAAATGTATGTGGACACTTGACCACAACACCCGTATGAGCTTGCTGGACACCCATTCCAAACCCCCCCCCCCTCCTTGTGGGTATAACTTCTGCCACTCCTGTGAAGGCTTTTTACAACATTTGGGAGTGTGTTTGTGGAAAGATTCTTAATGTTATCCAGACTTACATTAAAAGGTGTGTACAACACTACCACCAAAGCAACAATTTGACCATGATTTGACCCTAACACTTTACAGGCCCACATTTTTAAAAGCCACAGAAATCCTTTATCCGCCAGCCAATACTTTCACAACGTTTTACGGTGAATGTAACTTTTACATCTTGGACTTCTTTCAGCATTTCATCACTTTCCTGCTGGACAGCAAAACAATAGTGTTTTTTCTATATGAGTTACATAATTACATAATTATTTAGATTTAATTATATACAAATTTAGTCACTAGTGATAATTTAACTGCAACACTCTGCACATTATCCTTTAGTAACACATGGCGTTCTCATTATACGATTCAGAGGGTATTTTTTACATGTACAAACTGTATAGGTCAGTACGCTCCTGTCACTCTTATTATTTGTATGCTTTGTTCTTTTAATATGTTAACTGCATTGATGAGCCGTGGCACAAGATTTTCACTACATGCGATTACATGGGCCTCTCCTGTACGTGTGACAAATAAACAAAACTTCTACTGTGCTGCATGCTAGTTTTCTCAACTGCTTTCAGTTGTTTTCAAACCAGTACTTCACAATTTGACCATGTTCATGTTTTTGCTTGTGCAGAGATGAGGCAGAAGTTTGATCAGGGTGAAGACCCCATGGACCCAGAGAGCCAGCAGGGTGGTCATCATCAACATTTCCACAGCGGCTTCCAGGGCTTTAACCCGTTCGGTTCAGGACCGTTCAACTTCAAATTCAACTTTCAGTGAACTCTGACGGAGGCTTCACCTTGATCCATCAGGGATAAAGTGTTACCCTCTCAAGGTGACTACAGTATTTACACCTGGTGACACATCTGAGACTTGAACAGATTAAACATGTGCCCTTGCTCTATCGATACATTTTGGGATTTCATTTTGGAAGACGAATCATTTTTCTCAGACTATGAACGTTTCGTAAGTCCCGCTATGTTGAGATGAATCTCAATATCGAGAGTTCAGGTTTATTTCCAAGTGACGTGTTTATTTCCAAGTGACACGTTTTTGTGGTGTACACACTGAAATCTGCATCCATTCCTAAGATAAATGTGTAAAAAGAAGCTATTTTTATATGAATGGTCAGTCATTCAGAATTGTAAATAAATATCTATTTATGCTTATGTTCTGGCCTTGCTTTTCAAACCTAGACCTTTCCCGTTATACATTTAAAATGAACTGCTCAATTAATAAGTGCTGACTGTCAAAAGGTAGTCAACTATGTGCTTTCCAAGAATATCTTACCCCTGATGCGTGCACTGCGAGAGAGTGGCTTTTAACATGCTGCTGCATGCATTATGATACAAACTATAAAATGTTCATCTATATATCTCTGGGGGAAAAAGGAAAACACTGCAACATCATCAGTGTCTCTGGTTTTTTATTGATCGTTGTTTGGGTTAAGTTAAGATTTTTGTTTTATTTCATAAACTACTGACATTTCTCAATGTACAATAATAATAATTGTCTTTCATGTGTCTTTACATGCTCTCCACCACTCTGGCACATTGATGTTGGGTGTTTTTATGCCACTTTGGTGCAAAAATTGAAGCAGCTCAGCATTGTTTTTTAATGGCTTGTGACCATCTTCCTCTTGATCACATTCCAGAGGTATTCAATGGGGCATATATGTTCTGTCCAATTTCCCTCTGACCCTGCTTTGTCGGCATCTCCGCAACTCCTTGGATAGATATGGGATGGTGAGGGGCGCTAACATGGTTCATCCAACCACATGTCGCCGAGCTGCTGAGTCATTTTGCACTGCTCCTCCAACATGATATCCTTTAGTCAGATCATGTTCAGGACAACTAACGCTCCCCAACGATACTTCCGTGATTGAATTTACAGGTGCCTGATCTGTACACAAGGTGTTGCTGGAGAGCGACATGACAAGGTAGATAATCTGACTTCTATCACAAATCCCGGGCAAGGCTGTGCCAATTTACGCTGCCTTGGGCTGGAGGACCAGGCAAAGTCTGAGGAGCCATAGTCCAATGGGGGTGATTGGAAGAACAATTAGCAGTGGCCCTTGATTAGTGAATCAGGTGAGCTAGCTCAGCGGCTATATCTAAACTGTGGAACGTCTGGTGCACCCCGATGAGAGGGTTGAAAAACACTGGTATAGTGGATCGAATAACTGAGTACACCCAGTTTCATCAATACATTACCAATCAATAGTGTAACTGAATGATAATATAATGTGTTAAATTAACCCAAGTGACTATATATTTGTAGGTTACTGTATGGGGGTTATTTAGCTGTCAAGGGGGCATGTCAGGACTTTGGCATAACTTTTTGAATTAGGCTAAAGGAAATTAACGATAGAGTTGACATGTAGCATTAACTGTGAGTGGTAATCTCTCTGATCACTACCTGTTAAAAGCTGCAGGGATGAACAATGTATGAAACCACAGTGTTAAAGTGAATTATTTCATAATTCAACTTTTAGTGAAATTAAAACTTTTCTCCTGACTCTAATACTGAACACAAACACAAACATTTCTGAATAGATTTGTTAAAAGAATCTAGGTTGCCTTTTGCAGAGTACTGTATATAAACTGGTTCTTATCATACAAATGTTGTTACTGATAGATCAGACAGACACTGATACAAGCCTGAGGGCTGTGATATCTGCTTGAAGCTTTGTTCTCCTAAACAACCAAAGGCCCCTACACTGTTATTATTTCCTCAGCCACATATTTAGTATTCTCTGGATTCATATCGAATGACTTTAACGATCGGTACTAAAACACATATGGTAGATGTATTGTTTATAAAGCCATATCCTTGATAATGTCACAGGAAGTTGAAACCCACAAATAAGTGATTTAAAAAATAAAAAGTATTGGCAATATTTCGTTCAACTGAATTACTGTTGTGCCATACAATTACTGAAGTAAAATAACACTTATTTTAGAAGCAGTTATTTTCACAACTTTCCTTTAGTCTAAAGCTGTGTATAAATCTGGACATAATCAGAGAACAGAGAAGATCAGGACAAAGGTGATGTTAGCACCAGGTATTAACAGGTCTATTTGCTGTTTGTCACATGTATGCTAAGTGTATTATTATGAGTTGTGATAACCCTCTGACAGTTTGGAAATATCTCAACAAAACAGGGTGACGCGTACCTGAGTGTGATATTCTTATTCAATAGGGATGTTGTACACACCTGCCTGGGCGCCTCTCCATCACTTTAACAGTGTTACTTCATATACATAATGTTTTTATTAAGGGTTTCACACCTAAAATGTCAGTGACAAGAAAAATGTAAATGACTGAAATAAGACAAGACAAAACCCCTTCATTTGACAGTGTGGTGAAAATCAGAGCTTTTCGGAACAGGCTCGCTGCTCGATACTTTCCGTCGGTTGTTAAGACAAGTGACAGTTGTGTTTCAAAAGCGCATCAACACCTAGTTCATTCCTGAGAGAATTGCTGATTTGATGCTCATTTCAAGGCATTGCAAATGTAGCCTAAAATATAACTTTGACCAGCATGAATACAACATATAAACACAGTATGTAAACAGTGATGATAATATTTTACATTGTACACTAACTGTGACATATATTTGCAAATGTCAAACCTATTTCCTCCCAGTATGTACAAGAGGTTCCTATACTTCATTGTGTAAAGTTAGTTACAATCCTATTCAGCACAGTCAACAATACACAAGGTTTGTGACTGCTGTGCTGCAGTTGTTTGCCGGCAATAAAACAAAATTCTGTAACATATTACCGTGGATTCTACAACTTTGGTCATTATAGTCAGTTATTAACAATTTGTACCCAGATTCTTAGGTACTGTAGATGTTGCAGTTTGGTGCTCAATAATTAAGTCCTTTTAACATTAGCTGATCTTAGACTGAACTGGAGTTCGTGTCATGGGTTCCTACATTACTGTTTCAATTGGTGAAGAGGTTAGGAGTCTCCAGAGCATGCTAGAAACAATTGTAGTAGCTAAGATAATCTGCTGTTCTATGGCACATGCTATGATGTAATGCAAGGGAAAAAATTTGCATTTCCTACTTTTTTAGTTGTAATATCCTAAGCAAATAGGGCAGTTTCACCAATTAATGGTTCCAGCTTTCACAGAGCACAGATTCAGCTTATTAATGTCTTTGCATACACTGTCAGTGCAATCTTTCTCTGTCTTTTGCAGACTAAAATGGCTTCCACAAACCTTGACCTACAATGTTTGGTGTATAACCATGATACAAAGTACTGTCCATAAAGTAGAAGTTACACATCACATGTTTTCATGATCTGGATAAAAAATGTATACAAAATGTAAAAAAAGAATTGTATGCCTCCGTCCAAAGGGTAGTTCAATACTTCTTGGCTATGTCAGTTCGTAGGAAATGTACATCATCATTGTGCAGTGGTTCAAGCGTCACAGGAGAATCAGGTGCAAATAAATAGGCCGCTCTCCTAGAGTTCTCCAAGTGCTAGAGTTCATCGCGTTGGATGCCTGCAATGTAAACAAGGATGAATAATAATTTGTTAGACCTGTCAGGACAGTAACTTCTATTAGTCAGTAAAATGAAAAGGCAATACATAGCGACACATTTAAATGAAATCACTACAGGATTATTGTATAGGTATGTCAAATGACTAACAACATCTCTTATGGCGCAGCAATATGCAGACTAGACAGTGTGAGCGTTCTATATGCTGACCTGTTTTCTCTGGAGAGGAAGGGGTCTGTGTCTGCACTGCTTCGTCTTCTTGCTTCTGGACATTTCTCAGTAACTGTTTGATCCGGTTGTCGTATTCCACCCACTCAGGAACGATCCTCACAGCCGCCGATAGTTTGGGCTCCTTGGTCTTGGGGTTATTACACTGCAGCGGAGGCAGCAGATAGGCACATCAGTCACGTCTCCATCCACCAGAACAAAGCCTCCCCTCACAACGCTACAACCCCTGGCCCATTTCCCCCCATTGTCTGTCTGCAGTCACCATTGAAAGCGGATCACATTTCCTGCTCCATTAAAGTGGCATCAGATTGTGTCTCGTGTCTCGTTGGTTCACAGTCGAGTCCCAGGGTCAGAATAGTGTCCACTTTACTTTTTACTCATTGTAAGCTTGTCGGATATTTCCAGAGACAATACATCACTATACATGTAATTAGTTTAGGAGATGGGAGGGATAATAATACCAATTTCCTATGTTCTATCGTCCTCGGGATTAGAACAGACACATTCTAGCGGATAAATGCAAAACACATTATCATTACTGGATGGCTGATGGAGGATATAGAGCATGAGAAAAACGTAGCCTCCCTTAAGTTCAGTGTTCATGATGAGGCATACAAAGCCACTTACCTTTCACAATAAAAGAAGAAATAAGGCACTTCTGAGCTGTACACGATTGTGCTGAATGATTTGTGTCTCTCTGTGCTAGTTGAATAGTCTCAATAAATGTAGTTGTTACACCTGCCATGCTGTAACTAATAACACACTCTGGGATTCAATTGCTACTGTGTACAGAAATATTATTTGACCTAGACAATTAACCTGAAGCCTGGAACAAAAAGAACAGTTTTTTTTGGAGCGCACAGCAGCAGAGGTAAAAGTGTAAATGAGAATTCTATTCTTGGCTGTGTTAGCTGGTAAACATCTGCTGGGATTAGTTTGGCATTGGAAAGTCTATCACTGCTGCTAAGGGTGTGTGTTTAAAGATATTTCCATTAGTAAGAAGTCTGTCTGGCATAGCAACGAGACAGAGCTCCTAAGCCAACAGCAAGTATGAAAATAATCTACCAGGTCTATAGTTATAATACCAGGGCCCGTATTATCAAGCTTCTCAAAGTGCCATTTTAGTCTTAAGTGCTGAGAATTGACTAAAGGTACTCCTACTCTCAAATTTAAGTATAAAAGCAAGTTATCAAATTTCTCAAAGCTAAGAATCATTCTTACTCTCCCAGCTATTTAAGACCGCTCGAGAGGTCTTTCAAGTTGTTAGGAGTGGCCAGTAGGGACGTGCGCAAATCTTTGTTTTTGAATTGTTTGACATTGCGCAGGTATTGTTTGGACAGAGCAAGCATCATCTTCGTCAGTGACTGAGTGAGGGAAGTCATTTCACCAGTGACTTTACGCAGAAATGCATTTTCAGATGAATTGAAGGTGGTGATGACGCTTCGTTTGCAGCAACGCAATGCTGAAGATTTGGGCCATCACAACCATCAATTAGCCGAATTGTCATGGGAACAATTATGGCACTTACAGCTTCACACATTGTAATGCATTTCATTGACTTGCCAACAACACCCCTCATAATCCAACAGAAGCAAATAACTCACGCAAATAGCCGGGTTCCCAAGAGTAGTAGGCGCAATGGATGGCACTCATATAAAGATCATTGCTCCCAAATGAGGAATCAACACACAAGTTGAGTTTGATGCAGACAACATTTTGGGTGTGGTACCCATGGCCTGGGTCTGCCCATGAGGCGCGGATATTGAATGAAAGTGGCCTGAAGCAGCTGTTTGAAAGGCACTTTCTGCTGCCAGAGTGTCATCTAATGGGAGATAAAGGATACCCTTTATGCTCGTGGCTGCTCACCCCTTTCCATATGCCATTGCAGAAGCCCAAATGAACTACAACAGGTAGCCTATTTTGTAAGGTATTTATATACAATTGTTTCATAGTTTATTAATAGAACCCTGTATCCTAATAAAGCCGATAAGTAAGGTTTCAATGTCGTATCCCTTCACAGGGCACATCGTATCACACAAAGTGTGGTGGAGAGGGATTGGCCAGTGGAAGCGCAGATTCCACATTCTCCACTCAGAAATTCGACTAATTCAGCAAGCAGTAGTGTTTCCTCTTCCAGAAACACTGTAGACAGGTCAGTTAACAGCACACTAGTTTAAAATATGTAATTAAGAAATATTGGAAAACATGTTGGAAACTGTTTTTGATCTTTAATATACAATGTGTATATCATAATGGATTCTCCTAAACTCTTTATTGTCAAATGTGTGTTGAATGTCACCATTGAATATGAATTTACCTGAGAATATTCTTCAACAAGTTCATCTATTTAGTGATTGGTTCCTTGCCTATGTCGTCATCCAAAATCCCGTTTGCTGCACAGCAAAGTGTTGTGAATCAGCTCTAAGACTGACAATTAAGATTTAGTCCTACACTACACTTAAAGTAGGACTGGGATGTTCGCTAACAAACTTTTAAGGAAAGCTTTGAGCTAAAAAATGTCTTACTCTAAGTCAAGTCCTAGCAGTGTTCTTATGAGTAATTCTGATAAGCTTGAATAACACGAGCTCAGGTCTGTGGTGTTACCAGGTCTGTGGTCTTCTAGTACCAGGTCTTAGTCTTACCAGGTTTATTTGGTTTACTTTTACTTTCATTTTACCAGGCAAGTTGACTGAGAACAGCTTCTCATTTACAGCAACGGCCTGGGGAGACGTAGGGGGAGGGAAGGGGATGAAGGAGCCAATTGAAAGCTGGGGATGATTAGGTTGTCATGATGGTAAAGGGCCATATTGGAAATATGTCCCTGACAGCGGAGTTAACACCCCTACTCTAATGATAAGTGCCATGGGATCTTTAGTGACCACAGAGAGTCAGGACACCCATTTAACATCCCATTTGAAAGACTGCAGCCTACACAGGGCAGATGTACCGTCACTGCCCTGGTTCATTGGGAATGATCTGTAGACCAGAGGGTACTGGCCCTCCAACACAAATCCAGCAGCATTGGTCTCCCATACAGGGACCAACCAGGCCCGACCCTGTTCAGCTTTAGAATTTAGGATGCTATGCAGAAGTCTTACAGTCCCAGGTCTAAAGTCTGAACGGGTATATAGCGGCTTATAGCCGCTTTCCGACCGCAGGGATTTTTGCAGTTCCTAGAACATAACGTTCCTATAACCCTTTTTTTCTTGCTTTCCGATAGAAGAAATTGCGGGATTATTTAGTTCCTCGCACCGCCGTTCCTATAACCTTTTTAGCTCCTACTCCAGAGCAGGGTCTTTCCATTTTCCCAGGTCCACGTTGATTGGTCCAACTTATAAATTACACCGGTCGCTTCGTTTGTCTGTTGCGTATAATGCTACATATCATGCTGGAGCCTTCGTCTTTTGTGTTTCTGTGTTAAGTAGCTACTCAATTTCTATGAATCCAGTCTAGTTTTTAAACGCCGCGGTTCGAACTCCGTTATTAGGACATTATCATCACAACATTATTTTTTTTAAATTGTAAAATTTTCAGCCTCGTAATCTGAAAGAACAGCAAGCCGCGGTAGGAACCCAGCACTACTTGGACTGAAAACAACCACATCATCCACATACATAAGATGATTTACACACTTATCTCCAATTGACCTTTCGCCGGCCCCTCCCCCAAAACTGCCATTGTCCAATCACGCATCATAGCAACCGTTACAATGTGAGCAGGTCCGACAAAAATTGACTCCAAGCAGGACGGTAAAGCGGTGCGCCAACATCATTTGTAAATCGGACATTAGATATCCCGAGAGATTGTCTGGAGGAGTTGTGTTCTTTCCCTTCCC
>JACXGM010024281.1:0-15800 GCA_016801145.1 Umbra pygmaea
AATGCAAATTTGTGGGCGTGTTATTTAAATTACGATGGTTTTCAACCGTCTGATTTATCAACAGCCGCTCATTCGTACGCTGGAATTGGAGTGATACGAAAGTTTTGTAAATCACACGTGAGTCTCGTCGTAAGATGATTTCTGCGCTCAGATCTACACTGGTTTCTACGCACGTTTGATAAATGAGGGCCAATGTGAGGTCCGCCCTCTGCTTTGAATCAACCGATAATATAATTTCTGCCTCCAAGGCAGATCTGCCTGGAGAACACTTCATTAACTAAATGTCCCATGAGGATGGTGTTTAGACTGCAGATGTGGCCAGGGCAATACATTGCAATGTCCATACTGTGAGACACCTAAGACAGCACTAACAGGGAGACAAGAAGGACAGCTCACCATCCACGCAGTGGCAGACAATGTGTAACAACACCTGCAAAGGATCTGAACATCACACATGCCTCCATCAGTGCTCAGACTGTCCACAATAGGCTGAGAGAGGCTGGACTGAGGGCCTGAAGGCCTGTTGTAAGGCAGGTCCTAACCAGACATCACCTGCAACAACATTACATGTGGGCGCAAACCCAACTGTTTTTTTTTCACCAGGGGTGATGGTTGGAATCAAATTTATCATCAAAGGAATGAGGGTATGTCATGGTCTGGGGCGGTGTGTCACAGCATAATCGGACTGAGCTTGACGTCACTGCGGGCAAGCTCAATGCTGTGTGTTACAAGGAAGACATCCTCCTTCCTCATGTGGTACCCTTCCTGCAGGCTCATTCTGACAATGCCACCAGCCATACTGCTCATTCTGTATGTGATTTCCTGCAAGACAGGAATGTCAGTGTTCTGCCATGGCCAGCGAAGAACCTGGATCTCAATCCCATTGAGCACATCTGGGACCTGCTGGACGGAGAGTGAGGGCTAGGGTCAATCCCCCCAGAAATGTCCAGGAACTTACAGGTGACTAGGTGGAAGAGTGTGATAACATCTCACAGCAAGAACTGGCAAATCTAGTGCAGTCCATGTGGAGGAGATGCACTGCAGTACTTAATCCAGATACTGACCCCTCTTTTGTTCAGGGACATTTTATTCAATTTCTGTTGATCACATGTCTGTGGAACTTGTTCAGTTGTCTTAGTTGTTGATACTTGTTATGGTCCTACAAATATTAACACATGTTAAGTCTGCTGAAAATAACAGCATTTGAAAGTGAGAGGACATTCCTTGTTTTGCTGAGTTTATGGTTAGAGCAAAGTATATAGCTTTAATTAAAGGGCATTTGTAGTCTTACTTAATTGTGTGGCAGTGGCAGTTAAACTGACAATATGGAAGACACACACAATTTTCATACAGGGATTGGGGACTGTGGACATGGCGGGCATGTTTGGGAAGATGCTGGCAGCAAGAGTCTGCTTATTACAAACTGGTGGGAAACCTTAGGATGTTAATTAGTACATTGAGTATTCAGGGAGGTTTGTGCTCAGTTAATTAGTAGGATTCAGAGTTAGGTTTTTAATGAATGTTTAACCATGTTTCATTTGAATACGTTTTTCTTGTATTGCAGGATTCCAGGCCTACTGAAGGGTTTTTAAATCAATAATAATAATTTGTTCTTGTAAATTTTCTTATTTTTTTTTTCTGATATTTCCTCATCATCTTCTGTTCTTCTGTGTTCAGTTGGTCTTAATCTCTGGTTTCCTTCCTACAGATGGATGTGGAGTACAGAGTTACAAAGTTTCTGCAGCTTCTACGAGATGAGGGCGCGTGAGTACTGACCAACTCCTCCCCCTTTCCTACCCACCAAATGACCTTCACCCCATCTGCATGCAACTCACCAATGCTCAAATGCCTCCTTGTTCACCATCCTATCCTACATATCCATGGAACAAAATTACATTTCTGGGAAACCACAACAAGACCGCACAACAGGCACATATGGCTATACACCTACAATACTGTAGTAGTATAACTAGAGTAGTAATACTAGCATTACACTAACATTACTGATTCGTCAGACACAGATGAGATCCTGTCAAAATTAAACAAATTATTCCTTTTCTGTCAGTGTATAGAGAGTGAAAGTCGTTGACCACTGTGATCTCATTTTGTAGGTTGGATGAAGGAAACCACATCCGTATTTAAGCTGTCGCTGAGGGTAAGGCCATCAGCAGAAACTTTCAGGCTAGGAACAGTAGAGTAGAAAAGCCCAGTTATTTAGATCACTTCCCCTGTTAGCTTGGTTTGCTTTAAGGTAGAGCTTCCCTGTATTGGCTTTGCTGTTTCATTCAGCATCTTTTGAATTATTCCTCTGTATTATATTGGATTATGATAATGATGCAGCAGTGGCGGCTGCTGGTCTTTCAAAGAGGGGAAGCTCATTTTCGGCGTATGTCATAAAAATTGTACATTTATTTATACATAAATTCTGTCCTACGTTCCTTTTCAAGAAAATGCTCTGTGACCCTGTCGTACCAACTACGCATCTTTTCCAGTGACTTGACCAGTGTCCTCTCAATGGCCAGCAGAGCTATGCTGCTTTAATGTCCTGGGCCCATTGTGTTACGGGTGTAGGACTTAAGATGCTTTAAACAGGAGAAGCTCCTTTCTACACCAGCAGATGTAGCTCCAATTGTTGCCACTAATGAGAACAGTTTTTAAAGCTGAGGCATTGCACTGTCCAACTCCATGTCTGTAAGTAACAGTTGGCTAGCAATTTCACCAAGAAATAGGTTGCAGCAGTTTGTCTTTCGATTACATTTGCAAAATCCATGATGGGACTGAGCTCAAATAGCTTTGGTGACTTTTTATAGTAGAAAATTGCTGTCAATCAAAAGGAGACGGAGTCTTTCGACAGACCCTCAAATTATCACGCAGAAGCCCGGAGTCCAGGCCAGCCCACTCCTCCATTCACCCCCAGAGACGCTGAGCGTCCGTGGATGGGACATAATTGCAGCATTTATCCAATGATCGTCTAGTTTCGAAGCACTGACAAAAACTGTTGAAAGTAGCCCCATTGAAGTCCATGGACACCAGGCTTCAACAGGGAAATGCACTGTGACGCTACGGGAATGTATGAGAAGGAAATCGAGTCAGTCAACCTGCTATATGTAGCTGATTCTGATCTAACTTGACTTCAAGATCAACTTGTTCTAGCGCATTTTTTGTCAATAAAATGTTTGACCATTAATGTTTTGACATTTTAGGGCAAGCCAAGCTTCCCTTGCAGTCTTGAAAAAATTGCACCTGCCCTACAGTATGTGTACAGTTTGTAACAAAAAGCAAGGCCTAAAATGTAGAAATGGTATTAAAGATGGACAAGCGGTTTCCCATTGGCAAGACACAGTAGAAGCATGTCCTATTAAAATTCCTCTTCAAATGGAAAAATATGCACTGCTCCATCAGCGATCCCTAAAGACTGGAAAGCTGCTGCAGTAATCCCCCTATTCAAATGGCCGGATACTTTATACCCAAACTGCAACAGACCCATATCCATCCTGCCCTGCCTATCTAATGTCTTTGAAAGTCAAATCAATAAACAGATCAACCATTTTGAATCCCACCACAGCCTCTCTGATATGCAATCTGGTTTCTGAGCTGGGTGCACCTCAGCTACTCTCAAGGTCATAAACAACATCATAACAGCCATCGACCAAAGACAATACTGTGCAACCGTTTACATCGACCTGGCCAAGGCTTTCGATTCTGTCAATCACAGCATCCTCATTGGCAGACTCAAGGGACAAGGTCTCTCAAATGACTGCCTTGTCTGGTTCACAAATTACTTCTGATAGGCTTCAGTGTGTTAAGTTGTAGGGCTTGCTGTCCGGACCTCTGGCTGTCTCTATGGGGGTGCCTCAGGGCTGGATTCTCAGGCCGACTCTGTTTTCGGCATATATCAATGACGTCGCTCTAGCTGCAGGCAACTCCATGATCCACCTCTATGCAGAAGACACCATTCTTTATACAGCTGGCCCTATGTTGGACACTGTGTTAAAAAACCTCCAAAATAGCTTTGATGACATACAACATTCCTTCTGTGGCCTCCAACTGCTGTTAAACTCTAGTAAAACCAAATGTATGCTCTTCAACCAGTCACACTCTGCACCTGCCTCAAGCATCACCACTCTGGACGGGTCTGAATTAGAAAATGTAGACAACTACAAATACCTAGGGGTCTGGTTAGACTGTTCACTCCTTTCAGACCCACATTAACCATCCAGTCCAAGATCAAATCTAGGATTGGATTCCTATTCCGTAACGTCCTCATTCACACTTCCTGTCAAACACGCCCTTGTGAAAAGCTTCCTTGCCTTAAACTCTCTCCTTAGGAAATTGGATGTAGTGTACCACAGTGCCATTCATTTGTCACCAACGCCCCATATAACACCAATCATTGCACCATATATGCACTAGTTACAGTAGATGGTCCTCGTTACACACTTAGCGCCTGACTCACTGGTATCATCTCAAGTACTTACTATGCAAATCCCCACTTTACCTGAGCTCATTAATCTCCAGAGCATCACCCACTCTCAACCTGCGCTCAAGCAGGTATATCTCTGTGGTCGCTACAAAAGCCTGGACCTCATTTGTCTGCCTCTCCTTCCAATTCTCTGCTGCTAATGATTGGAACGAACTACAAACCCCTGATACTCGAGTCCACTGTCCCCATCACTAACTTTATTAAGGCATTACTTTCGGATCTATTGACAGACTGCTGCATGTGTTGACTCTACCCCCTCTCTTTGCCCATTTATGCCCTACTGCTTTCATCAAACCCTAAACTCATATTGCACATATTCACCCGCACAGCTGTCTTTGTATAATTTGCACATTACCATTTTGTTAGCCATGCTCATTATATTACCTCCACTAGTGTTATTTTCTTGCACTGCTGCTATACATTCCAAATAATCTACCTCTCTATTTTAGACCCTATTTGCACTGATTGTACAGTATTTAATCCTACCGTATACTGTATATATGTGTAACAGAATACTTCAATGTACACTCACCTAAAGGATTATTAGGAACACCATACTAATACTGTGTTTAACCTCCTTTCGCCTTCAGAACTGCGTTAATTCTACGTGGCATTGATTCAACAAGGTGCTGAAAGCATTCTTTAGAAATGTTGACCCATATTGATAGGATAGGATCTTGCAGTTGATGGAGATTTGTGGGATGCACATCCAGGGCACAAAGCTCCCATTCCACCACATCCAAAAGATGCTCTATTGGGTTGAGATCTGGTGACTGTGGGGGCCATTTTAGTACAGTGAACTCATTGTCATGTTCAAGAAACCAATTTGAAATGATTCTAGCTTTGTGACATGGTGCATTATCCTGCTGGAAGTAGCCATCAGAGGATGGGTACATGGTGGCCATAAAGGGATGGACATGGTCAGAAACAATGCTCAGGTAGGCCGTGGCATTTAAACGATGCCCAATTGGCACTAAGGGGCCTAAAGTGTGCCAAGAAAACATCCCCCAAGCCATTAAACCACCACCACCAGCCTGCACAGTGGTAACAAGGCATGATGGATCCATGTTCTCAGTCTGTTTACGCCAAATTCTGACTCTACTATCTGAATTGAAGCAACTTTTTCCTATTTGTAGTGGAGATGAGTGGTACCCGGTGGGGTCTTTTGTTGTTGTAGCCCATCCAAAAAATGCTTTGCTGCATACCTCGGTTGTAACGAGTGGTTATTTCAGTCAAAATTGCCCTTCTATCAGCTTGAAGCAGTCGGCCCATTCTCCTCTGACCTCTAGCATCAACAAGGCATTTTTGCCCACAGGACTGCCGCATACTGGATCTTTTTCCCTTTTCACACCATTCTTTGTAAACCCTAGAAATGGTTGTGCGTGAAAATCCCAGTAACAGAGGCGATTGTGAAATACTCAGAACTGCCCATCTGGCACCAACAACCATGCCACGCTCAAAATTGCTTAAATCACCTTTCTTTCCCATTCTGACATTCAGTTTGGAGTTCAGGAGATTGTCTTGACAAGGACCACACCCCTAAATGCATTGAAGCAACTGCCATGTGATTGGTTGAGTAGATCATTGCATTAATGAGAAATTGAACAGGTGTTCCTAATAATCCTTTAGGTGAGTGTATGTACTTTGTGTGTAACTTGTCTTGGCCAGGTCACGATTGCAAATGAGAAGTTGTTCTCAATCAATTAACCTGGTTAAATAAAAGTGAAATAAAAATAAATAAAATAAAAGATTGTATAGAAATTAATTCTCAAATCAAATCTGCTTTTTTCATATAATAAAAATCAAGTAAAGGTTCTACTGCTTTTGTACGCTGGTCACTGAACGTGAATGTAGTTCACTCTGCCAAAATCTACACACTGTACATTTAATGAAGAAATGGGTCTTTAAGTGATAGCTTGTAGATAAAGATGAAGATTATGGTTCTCTTCTTGTTTTGTAGCATAACATATCCTGTTCAACGTCTCTTATTTCATGCAAGACACTTTCCTGCCATTTGTTGTTGTTGTGTGAGTACTGTACTGTCAGAAGTGGTTTACCATACCATGTACAGTAGTTAGTTAGGGTGGGGACATTAGTGAATCACAGACTCCCAAAATAGTCCTTGTTTTATAGTCAACTCTCTATAACTGTGTCTCTCTCTAGTGAACGTGCTGACCGCAATGACCGCAGCTACAAATTCGACTAGAGCTTAAGGAACAGCTGTCCAAGAGGTTAAAGGAGGATTGGAGAAGAAAAGAGGAGGACACCCTTTATCATCTTATCCAACCAATCAAGGGGGGGGGGAAGTGATCCCCTCTGATCCACGCATGTTTCAGTGGAAACTGCCATCACCTTCAACATCCATCCACTTGACACTATCAACACATCACATCGCAAAAACCTATGGAAATTCATACTGTTCCAATATGTTGTCTGTGTGGATGGCAAAGTGCTGTCTTGTGCATTGTGCGTATATTTAGCCAGATGATGTTTTAGCTCTACGTATTAACAGTATATTTGTCTTGCTATCTATATTTATTTTCACCAGTGGATAACAGTCTTGAAAAAAAACTTGATTATATATATATTATTTATACAAATAGACACAGGAAACGCTAGTTATTAAACCCATTTCAATATTCAGATTATGCGGTAGCAAAAGCTTTTAGTAAATGTTTTAGTGGAATTGAAAAGTGCTGTTATGCGTGTAAATGTAAGCTATTTCCTCCACATTTATGTTATTTATTTTCTGTACATAATATATGTAAAATACAGAATATCATTAATGATTTCCACATCATTTTACTATCCATTATTTAGTGAAGTATATCAGTATTGTTGTTCTTCTCACTGCAAATGTCATGTTTACCAAAAAATGGCGGTGTTTCAGTATAACTTCATTGTAGTCTGTCTATGTACAATATAATTCTCTATAAACGAGAACAGTATTAAGCAAGTCAGCACTTTTGAAATGGAATAGGATGTTATAAAGAAATGTTTATTGATTCAATCAGCTCTGCGTGTGACTGTGATGTCAATATTGTGTGTGTGTTGAAGCATGTGTGTATGAATGAGATTTGCTTCTGTGTGCCTGGCTGAGTGTGTGTCTGTCCATAGCTACAGTATGTGTGTAACTGAATCCACATTTGACCAGTTTGGTTAGATTCATTTAAGTTATTACTTCATGTGAACTGCGCTTGTTGTCAAATCTATTTTTATTTTCTGTTCATTGGCCTTGTGAGTCCACTTGCAGATGTATTATTGCAATAAAAGCACAGATACACAAGGTACTTACAACATCTCTCATTAGACACTCTTTTGTTTTAGCTACTTGTGTGAAGAAGGTTACCATAGTTGATTAGTCAAGGTGAGTTAGTCAAACCAGCTTGAGCAGGTACATGTAGCTGATGATCTCGTACATAAAACGTTTAGAGCTTGTTTAGATGATAGTTTGTTTTTACCTTGTGCCACTAGTTATTAGTTGCATCCAAAGCCAGTATCTGTCAGAACATACTGTAGTGGTAGGGTGGGCCATACTCTGTATTTTTTGTAAATCAATTGAGAGGGATGTTCAAATAATGTATTTTGGTGTGTAGAACCACATGGTGAGCATCCGGTTTGGCAAAGTGACACAAATGAGGAAGTGCCTTAAACCTGCATTCTATCTGAATTCCAGCTGGGGGCGATATGTCTAGTTGCAAAAAAGTTAGGTTTCTGTAATAGTCTATGAGAATGAGAGACATAATATACTTAATTTATTACCTCAGTTAACATTTTCATAATGAGTGTATGGTGTCAATCGCTAGATTTTAGCCTTCTGCTATTTATCAGTTGGCATTTCACTTTTTTCCAGTAAGTATCCCAGTAGGCAATCGATGGTGCGCCGCCAGCGTTTTGTCGAAGGCGGGCCGCTGGTGTCTATAATGTCGTTCAGCCAGCGGGCCGCCAGCTTTTGCTGCTTTTCTCCGGATCTTAATTTGCATTAATTAATTTGCATCTCTGTCTTTGCGCTCGCGGCGCACCATCGGCTAGCCACCGGAAGAGAACGCCAGGGGCACAGCGCACGCTATCTTCTTCTTCGGGTTTATTGGCAGATCACAGCCAACTGAATGATGCATATACCACCCACCTGGCTATCTGCTCGGGACTCGCCATCTTCTTCCAGCAGGAGCAGAAAAATTACGTATAGTTTCTGAAGCATACTGAATCTACTTTATCGCTTTTGTGAACTCATGTAAGTACCGATTAGGTGTATGGTTTAACCAGACTGTATTTTTGTTGGTGTATTCTAGTTTGCTAAAAATAAAGTAACATAGTTTGACAAAGAATCGAGTGAATGTTTGTTTTTTAGTTAATGTAGCTGCTGACGCATTTGCTAGTCGTATTGCTACCGTAAATAAAGCAATCAGAGCTGCCATTTTTTGGGATAAAAAGCACTATAACGTTTAGATTTCTCAACTGATTTCAAATAACTACTATACAGATTCTACTGCATTTAGCATCGTTGTGTTTTTGTACTCGGTGTATTTAATGTGTAACTGATGTTGTCCTGCACGTCTACGCTTTGTCTGGTCCAGGTGCGGCCTGCTGTAGCACTCAAGCCAAAGCCCCCATGGCTAACCTCAAGTGCTAGTTAGTATGTAGCTACTGTGGTAACACGACATATTGATGAAATGTCCTTGGATTTCTAAATACATCCATCATTTATTTAGATAAGCATGTTAATGATAAGGAACAACAAAAACCGGTTGCTGCGATAACACAAACAAAATGTAGCCACCCACTCGTACTACTACCATGGATTTATAAGAGAACACAAACAGTAGCTACATACTAGCTAGCGCTAGCTACTAAGGTTCTTAGGATTTATTGGCAGATCGCAACTACATGATTGCATATACCGCCACCTACTGGTTATGAGCGTGACTGTCTGACACCCTAGACTTATATTCTCCCCATCAAACTGGTTTCCCTACTAAACAGTATAATCTCTTTATCACTCTCCCGAGAATCTGTCCTCAATCGGCCTACCTGGTTAATTAAAGGTCAAAAAAACTATTAATTTAAATCGATTGGTTGATAAATGTTAGTGTGTTTGTTCCCATTAATTAATTTTTTCTATACACAGCCATATCTGTTTAGTGACATTATTAACACTTTTTTATACAGACAGGTCTAGTTACTGGAGGACTATGTCAGTGTTATATAATGGTGTTTAACTGCTTTTTTGTAGGTCCAGGTAACTCACGTTTGCTCCACATAGGCACAATGAGTGAAGAGCTGTGCTCCGTGTCAAACCGGATGGCCACAGTGCTCGCTTGCATCCAAGCAAATGGTCTGGTAGGGGAGTTGTTATTCCCTAATGTTCAGGGTATTCAGCTCCCACTGGTCAACCTGAAAGACCTGCAGCAGTTTGATTCCCAATTGCGACAGGACCCATTCAAGACAACCTGGTAAGCAGTTTCTTTTCATTCAAACATTAAAGCTTAGATGTTAAATATTTCTAATCACTTTATATAACATAAACTGTCAAGTATAAAACCTTTAAATTCTTCTATCTGTAGGTTCGCGGTTTGTCTGTTAAGGCTGGTAAGGACCTAAAGTACACGGTGTGGTGAACGCTACAATGCATCTTCAAAAATGCTCTCGCAGTCTTGAGCACCTGGACAGGATCTGGGAAGAAGACCAGCTTCAGGGACCTTTTTCTCAGGACTATTCTTCAAAGTAAGTTAATTGGACTTTGCTATTAGATTCTTGTTTATTTTATAAAGACTTCTCAATCATGTCAGACCATTTAAATACATCAACAGATTAATCTATTACAGGAGCAATACAGAAGAATGCTGCCAACTGGGATTCCACTGACAAGGCTGTCCAGAACCAGGTCACCAGGTACCTGAAAGGGGCAGCTGACCATGCAGGTGGGAGGAGACGTCCCGGGGGTACAAGGGACCTGCCGTGAATACGGATGATACGGCACCAGCACAACGCTTGTCACCTCTTGATACAGCCACTGCAACGCCCTCGACAAAAAAGCAATACAGAAGCTGATCGAGGGCCCTGCATCCATCGCCACCTGACACTACGTACCTAAATTTGACTTTTTTGACTCTCTCGTTTGTTTATATTGATTAGAGTATTGTTTTTATTACTAGTGTTATCTGCATTGTGGGAAGTCTGCATTTTTATTACTAGTGTTATCTGCATTGTGGGGGGAAGACTGAAAGTAATCTGAACAAAATTGTTAAGATTAAATTGAATATATTTGCACATGTATATTTTGTATGCTTGCTGAATAATCCACAGGTTTTTTTACATGCATCTTTGCATTATTTGAACAAAATTGTTGATATTAAATTAAATACATTTGCACATGTATATTTTGTATGCTTTCTGTATAATGCACAGCTTTTTTCATTTGCATCTTGCCCTTGCACGATTTTAAATAAAGTGTTAGGATTTAATTAAATGCATTATCATTTGTGATATAAGTGAAATCTGATTATATTATTGATTAATAATAAAAAGCGTAATATTGGGGTATGAGGCATCCCGCTGGGTTCTGTGCAAAAAAAGCGGCTTGCCGCGGGTGCGCCGCTGTCGGACCGCTGATCAGGGTATTGTTTATTAAAAGCGGCCCACCGGTGGGGCGACCGCGGCAAAAAGGAGGCTTGACGGCACGCCGCTGTTCAGCCGCTTTGCAAAAATGCTCATCGGCCGCGGTGGCAAAAAGCAGGCGTGTTTTACATAAAATGTAAAACAAAATGTAACGTTATATTTTAATATTGATTTTCGTTAGCATCCCAATTAATATCAGTTAGCTAGCTAGATTACTCCTCCCTCTTGTCTAAAATCGCCACATCCGCAAACAAGATGTCTGTGCCCTTAAAGGCAAATTCGATGACCCAAATCAGATCTTAACAAACCAATGGGTGACGTCACACATGGCTCCATCCAGCAATATACAATCTATGTGTAGAACACAAATCTGATTTTTTTCTGACATCAATGTGCAGTTGAATATTGTTACATTTTGTATTTTTGTTTTGATATTATTCTGGAATTATTAATTGTAATCATATGGTTGGTTGAGCAGGTTTATAAAGTGATAAACTAAATTTTAATTAATTTAGCCCTTTATTTAATTTTGAAAAACTGACCTATGGTTTAAAGACAGTTTAATTTTCTAATGGGAAATGGGGATCCGGGAAATGTGTTGATATTTTACATGTTGTGAAACACAATGTTGTTGTGTCCATTCATTTTGGCCAAACACAACATCATCTTAAAAGTAACCACAAGTTAAACCCCATTTCAGTTTGAAAATAGCAACAGCAATAGTAGCATCTTTTGTGGGGGAGCGTCGAGTCCGCCGTTTTGTCCTTAAACAGAAAAGATGGACTGAGTGAGAATTTCATTGATTCATAAAATAGTTGCTTTGGAAGAAATGGTTCAAGTCAGAAGAAGAAAGACATCAAGTTCTCTTGTTGGGAAAGGATGAGAACTGTTGGCAGAGCCGGTCCAACACATTCCCAAGAACCGTTCTTCTGTCAAATTTCAACACTACCTTATGCGGGCAACACAAACTCTTATTTTTTGTTTCAAAATAATAGCACTCATTTTATTCATTGAAATAATCATTGTCAATTTTTTATTAAGCTAGTGAATTGTAACCAAATGTAATTTAATTGTGTGTAAATAAATAATAAGAGTATTTCATATGTCTCTGAATCTGACACAGACCCTGCAGTGAAGGTAGAAAAAAAATATGATGAGATTCCAAACACTGCCCTTGCTAGTGTAAGGTATGGCATAGTGCTAAGGCAAACTGCAGCTATCGTAACCACAGCCTGATTGGTGTAGGAATCATTACATAAGACAACACAAGTAAAGTGATTGATAGGAATAAGGTCAAAAGAGCACAGAAGAAGTTGATGAGAGAGCTGGGTGAAGAGTTTGTAGAGAAATGCTGGGAGGAGAGAGGGATCTCCTGTATCCTCTTGGATGGGAGGATTGACCTGACTAAAGTGATGATGGAAGCTGAGGGCAGTGAACAATCTTTTCCTGTAAAGATCTAGGAAGAACACGATAAGTGTTGCTAGTGAGCCTGGCAGTAACTATCTGTTCCACTTTACCCCAGAAAAAGCAACTAAGCAGGAGCCACATGCTGAACAGTTTGCTATGTTCCTGTTTGCCTGGCTAAAGGAGAGGGGTTTTGATAAGACCCTGTGGGCCATTGGAGGAGACTCAACAAATGTCAACACTGGTATGAATGCTGGAGTAATGCAGCCCTAAATCACATTAAATACGTTCTGAGGGAACTATTTTGTAAAACCGAAATATGTGAAATATGAACGTATGAGAGGGTCAATTACGTCTGTAGGGAACTAAATTGAACACTCGAATAACGTTCAATATGAACATTAGGAGATCATGACGTAGCATGTAAATAGCATAGTTTTTGCTAGGGCGGAGGTCGGGATGGTGTACGGGCGTATAAATCCGCGCCTTGCATGCCAGTGTTCGCGAGTTCAAATCCAGACCGGAAGTTTTTGTGTTTTGTTCTACAGACACGCGATTGTCTGTTTTTGTAATGTTAACCCTAACCTTAATTCTAACCTTAACCTCAGTAACGTCATATCTAACCTTAACCGTTAGTAACCTCATGCCTAACCTTAACCGTTAGTTTCCTCCTACCTAACCTTAACTGTGAATGTTGCAATATAATTTCGAACGCTATGGAATGTATGGAATGTTCTCGCAATAAATCCGCTAAACGAAATGTACCGGAGCAACGTAATTCAAGTATAAATATAGCCTAATAACAAAACGTGCAGTTCAAACGTAAAACACCCTAAATAGGTTGGCATAGAACGTAATTTAGGTTTTCAAAATAGTTTCCTGAGAACGTAATTTGGGATAAATTCTGAGATTTACGGTTGGAGTAATGAGGGAGCTGGAGCTGCACATGGGGAGAACTGGTCTGGTTGTTATGTAACTTGTACACTGATGAACTACCAGTTTTTGACCTTGATGGCCCTATTCGGTCAGACAACAAGTTTTCTGGGCCAATTGGAAAGCATCTTAATTCTATTACAGACTTGGATATTAATCCAAACTTCACCCAGATCTCTCTCCAGTGATCAAGTTGCCGGACAAGGTCATTCAAGATCTCTCAACTGATCAACACTATGGCTATAAGATTTTCTGTGCATTCAGAGATGGAGTGGTTCCTGCCAAGCTGCCTCTGTTGAAGATTAGGCCAGTTCACCGCAGCTGCTGGCTCACCTCAGCAAACAGAATTCTCATGCTCTAGGTGTCAAAAGGAATGAACTTAAAGAATCTACAACTAATTGTGGAAAACTTCATTGGCATGTACTGTTAAACTCTCAGCTGGACTGCCTCAAGTCTCAGTGGAAAGTGCTGAACCACCTTGTGATGCCAACAGTGAGAAGAAACCCAGCTGGGGGACTCCTCTGTCAAATATAGAAGGACATCTGACCTTTTGCAATGCTTCCAGCATTGGTGACTTGATCAGCTGATCAGAAGGTGTATCAGAGCCACCTCTCACCTGCCCCCTAAGCACTTTGGAGGTGAAGAACTTCATCAACACCCCCATGGAGGTGCTCAACAAGCCTTGTCACATGCAAAGTATTGAGAGGTTTGTTAAAATGGTGACTGAGGCTTCTGTGGGTACTTTTCACAAGAGAGATGGAGGGATCAGGACTCAGGAAACTAGCAGGAGGCTGATGTCCAAGAACGAGGAGGACTTGTGTAACCTAACAAAGTTCAGAAAGTCAGGAGATTGTTATTTGTAATTGTATCCACTCATATTCATGCTGTTCCTTAGTTAATAAATTTGTCAATTTAATTTGGATTTGTAAATCCAAATAGTTTCCCATATATATGTTAATATATTAAAACAGTGGTTTGACATTTTTAAATACATAAATGATGTAGGCAAGAGTCATCCTATCCAAAAAATAAACTTGGGAAGGGGGGCCACAGGAAGGCACACACCGCTTCCACCTTCTTTTCCTGCAGCTTCAATAGACCCTGCCTGATTACATTTTCTAGGTATTTGGCCTCTAAATTTTGGATGTCAGCCCTGCCCACTTTAGCTCCTCCAGTACCTTGCATAAGCATACCTGGGGTTCCTCCCAACTCCCTGCATGGATGACCACGTCATCCAGGTAGGCCACTGCATAGTTTTTGGTCTGAGCAGGATATACATCATACTTGGAATGTGGCGGGGGCCCTGTGGAATCCAAATGGCCGGACCCCGTACCGCCAGTGGCAACTAGAGTGCTAAAAGCCATCTTCTCCCAAGCTGAGGAGGGCAACAGCACCTGCCAGCAGTGGTGGAAAGAGTACTGAAAATCTGTACTCAAGTAGAAGTACTGTTACATTACTGAAATACTACTCAACTACAATTACAATTACTGGTGTTAAAAAAGTAATTAAGTAAAAGTACAAAGTATTATTCTCAAAAACTATTCAGAATACTAGTTACTTTTTAACAGATGATGTTCAATGCATCAACAAAAAGCATTCAATCCGAAAGGGGATTATATAAGTTGATCATTAACTGTTTAGCATTATGTGGAAGAGTGGTACATTTGGTTAAATGACTGCTGATTTAACCTATTTTATTGAATTTGGTTGTCCTAATATTTTGTGCAGCGCACACGCACATTAGCTAGTTCTGTCCTAACTGAATCCCAGGCTAACGACACATTCTTCCAGGTGCGGCCATGGGCACTCGTCCTGCGTATTTTTGTCCTAATTTCCACTGTTCTCAATGTTGTTGTCCTCTGTTATTCCATTTGGTTTCTGTACTCTTTTGGGGTCCCCTAAAATGTAATTATAAAGGTTTGTAAAACAAATGGCCACTGAATAGAATAATAATGATATCTGAAAAGACTGCTTTGAGTCAAAATTACTTTGATCAATCCATGATCAGAACCAAAATCTTTCAGGAAACATTTAATACACCTTTGTCTAGGGCAGGTGTAATGATACTCCCAAGGTATAAAAGGAACAATAATGTTTATTCTACACAGGGTTCAAATACAAGGCAGCAACAGCTCAGGCAAAGGTATAGAGGGAAATCCAAAACACAATATAGAATAAACAATGCACAGGTCAGGCTAGAATATCAATCCAAGAGTATAGGCAAATGTACTAGGGATAATCCGAGACAAAATACTTAATCATCAATGCAGAGGTCAGGCCAGAATAACAATACAAGAAATGAATGGTCAGTAGGAGGAAATCAATACTCAAAATACCTCGCGAAGAGGCAATGGTGTGTGTG
>JACXGM010024282.1:0-16013 GCA_016801145.1 Umbra pygmaea
CACACACACACACACACACACTTTAACAAAGAATTTAGTAATTGTTGTGTGTGAAATTTGGATTTGGAATCGGGCCATGTATTTGTGCATCTCACAAAATATGTATCTACTTTAGTAATACGATAAGACTCAAGTCGAATGTTCTGGGGCATTCAAGTGTTTAGGTTAAAATAACATTTAAGTCGATAAATGTTATTTCTGCTATGATTTCATAAACGTATTTGTGCATCTATGATGGGTTACAACACCACACGGCACACGGAACAGTCATTTTATAGATAATGAGTAACAATGTTGAGAATAAACAGTTCGTTGGTTTACATTTTATTTTAGTGGTTATGTTCGGTTGATTGATTAATCTTTATTCTGGTTAAGACATATAGTCCGATTTTTAGTTTACACAATTTAGCAATGCTAAACAACAAAGCACTATGAAGTGGGTATTTGAGTTTCAATAAATACCTTCTTATTATAGCCTATATTCTTTTGTATTTCCCCACAATAGTTATTATTTTCATTGATAATTGCCAACTTGAGATTTACCAGAATCCAAAGGAGGACAAAAGTTAAATTAGCCAGATGCTAAATTCTCAATCTAGTGTATTTCGCCTTGTGCTACTTGTTGCTGGTTACATGAGGCTGCCGAAGGTTGGAAACCCGGAATTACGTCCATGTTCCTGTGAGAGACTTTGACTTGACTGTGACCCCTGGTTTAGTTGTTCTGGTCGTCTAATCATTTATCTCTGACACAAAACACTTTCCACTACTGCGTCCAGTAGCACTAATCCCCCATGACACCTTACACGGGGGTGTCTTGACAAAACACTGATTCAGTCATCCTTCCGTGAAGGTTTTTTGCTGAATTAAGACGAACTTTTAAGCATCGAAAAATCCGTTTTCGACCGGACCCAAATAAGTTATTCAAAACATTTAGTTATTAATTAGTCAGCTCTGATACCATCAGATTTGGATTTCTCAGAACTTTACACTTGATATCCGAAGTACATAGGCCTAAGAATCTCAAATGACCTCTGTCTCTAACGGATATACATGAAAGGTCAACGAATTTTATCCATGAGCGCTTCATTGTCTGAAACTGAGACAGTGAATAAGTGTGTATAGTTAATTTAGTGACCAATAAATAAGGAGATATCATTTGCAACTACACTCATTCACATGGTCTAAGATTTGGTCTGTGCCTGGAGTGGTGCCTTCAAGAACTTCTCTGAAGCAAGCAACTTCTCTGAAGCAAGCAACACTTAAAAAAAAAAAAACCCTTACGGTTAATCCTTTCACTTTTCAATCAATTGGCATTGTTGGGCGGAAACGTGAAAAGAGGAAACGAGGGGAAAAGGTCAAAATTATGGATGTGTGAAAATGATTCACATGCATGGCCAAGTAAAATATCCATTGAATGTCCACCTTCAATTGTTAAACATATTGTGCATGTATTTCCAAATTGGCCGACATATTGGTTGGTCTTCATTAAAGGTGCTAGAAAAGTGTATGAATAACAGCGTTTTTAAGAGTTTAATAGTAATTAATGAAATAGAATTAGAGCACAGATTTTTCCCTTATTCCGTTTATTACCTCATTTAAATGAGTTCAAATTATATTTAGACCAAGGCTAAACGCGTTTTTATAATTAAATGAATATAATAACAAACATGAAAAGGGAAATGTATCATAGATTTTCTAAACAAAAACTCATAACGCACAAGACAAACCATCACAATTGGTCCACAATTTAAATTTACATTATCAGGTAAATTATTAGAAGTGTAAAAAAAAGCAAACCCTATTTTAAAAGAGATGTTGTGTCATCATTAAATAATGTTTATCAAATGCGTAAGAGTCTTCGTGTTTAAAAAAAGGTTGTGAACTGACATTAAAACAGGAATCCCGGTCGAAAACCAATTCAAAACATCAGTGGAACAAGATGAAGTTCCTCCCACGAGACATTAGTCAACTCAACAGGTGATGCGACTCGAGCCTGTGTTGTGCCCTTCCTCGACACTACCACAACGTCGTCCTTTTCTTTTGGTACTAAAACGAAACATGATATAATTAAATTACATTCAAAAAGCAATTGATATATGTTCAACAACAATGTGCTCAAACAAAATTGTGAATAACAATTAGCATTAAGCTAATAATTGCATGCTAATAATCACGATGATAATGATGCCCCATTATTTATATATCCCTTTTCAGTGAGTAAAACATAACACATTTGAACGCGTGGGGCCATATATTTATTTAGTAGGCAAAATCAGTAGGCAAAATCTAGATCTCTCAATATCATTATATTAATTTCAAACAGGCTGATCACTGATATAGGTCTAGTATTAATCCTTTTGGTCGATGCACAATCAACAACAAATATATAAAGGCCAATACCCATGCTTGATGTCCTGTCTGGTGTTAATCCTAAACATCAGTCTGTTAGTTTGTGTGACTAGTAATTACTTCCACAATTACTAATTAATCCTTATTTATTTTTCATGTATAATAAAGCGTATTTGGGTCACAAAGCTTTTTAACAACGTTGTTGTTTCTGGATACACACTCAACTTCTCAATTTTTTGTTTAACAATTTATACATGTTCTTTTAGTAATGTAAATATTGATTAGCCTAAACAGTAGGCTATTTTAATTTAAACTGTTTCAACTTGAAAACATAGAATTAAAATAACGGAATTAAGACTGTTTCCATAACCAGGGATACATCTGGGAAATTTATTTAACTCATACTTCAACGCAACAAAAAAAATTCCTGGCAGAAATGCATTTAGCAAAGTATTTACAGTTGCTTTTCAGTCTCCTCTAGTATTTATTCACAATTTACAGGATTTTTTTTACAACAAAAACAAATGGTTCAGATACAGCAACTCACGTGTTTACAAACAAGAGAAAACGTGAAATGCATGGAAATCTTAAAAACTTTTGAAAACATTTTCCACAATCATTCTAATCACATGGTTATCTCATTTAAAAGTCCTTATTAATGGTTATGTTTCCACAGAAAATCAAAATACGTCAAAATCACCAGCCTTCACAAGATAACCATCATCGATTCGTCTAAAAACTTGGCATCCCTTCGGTTAGAGAGCAAGCAAAGCCAATGCGCAATTACTCGCCTCTCAAAACGTGAACAGACAATACCCCACAGAAAAACTTCCTTTTGTCTAATGCATTCTTGTTTTTTAATTAAGTTATTCGTCTTCAAGTTCCCATAACCAATAGCCTGTACAAAAAGTAGCAACAATCTAAAAGAGGTAAATATTTGGTTACTGATTTTGTTGTGCTATTGCACAGTCATGTTTCTCTCTTTCGCTTTTCTCTCTCTGTATTAATTTAATTTTTATTATTTTTAAATATGTGTTAATGGAACTGTTCCGTTTACCCCTGTCGTAGAGCTCTGATAGTGCTGCGGCATCGCATGAAGTCTACTTTGAACAGACGGGTCACCTGCAGCTTCGCCCGTTGGTAAATACATGCTTATCATGTCCCTCAAGTCCCCAGGACACGGGGCGCGCGAGTGAGTGGAGACGGGAGGGCTTACACTCGGTTCCGATTTCACCAGCGATCCCAGCGTGCCGATCGACCCGGACGAGGCGACACCAGAGCTCTGGTGTTGCGTGTAGGTGATCCCGCCGTAGCCAGACGGAGATGCGCTCATGTAGCTCTGAGAGTTCGAGATGGGGCTGTACTGGAGGGCCGTCATATCGTAGCGGTGCATGGGCTGCGGGTTGTGAGGGTGGTGGTGGTGATGTGAATGGTGGTGATGTCCGCTGCCTGGGTGCTGACTGTAGGCAAGCTGAGCCTCTTGCATCATGGCCGCGGCCGCCGCAGCTGCAGCCACCTGCCCCGAGTAAGCACCGTTTGCCCAGCCGTTCATGTGCGCGTAGCTGGCAGCAGCCGAACCCCCGTGACCTCCAGGACTCTCTAACCTCTGTCCAACCCCAGGACTCATCCCCAGACCGACTCCTCCACCCCCTGCCCCGGTGAGCAGTCCACCGGCAAGAGAGTATTTGTCTTTTTTTAAGAGCGTCTTGGTCTTTCGTCTCGGTCTGTATTTATAATCCGGATGCTCCTTCATGTGCATAGCTCTTAGCCGCTTCGCCTCGTCGATGAAGGGTCTCTTCTCTGCCTCGGACATCACTTTCCACTCGGCGCCCAGCCGCTTGCTGATCTCGGAGTTGTGCATTTTGGGATTCTCCTGAGCCATCTTTCGCCGCTGGCCCCGAGACCAAACCATAAAGGCGTTCATCGGTCTCTTTACTCGATCTTGGTTTACTTTGTTCCCATTGTTTGATCCTCCCGTGTGCCCCGAATTCGTGTTCGTTTGGGGCACTGGGGAGTGCAGGTCAGTCTCCATCATCATACTATACATTCACCTGGCGTTAACTTTTTCAAACAATACACGGAAACATTCAGTCGCGGCACCTCTGCACTGCTGGCACACAATCAGTGGTGCAAATCAACGTTCCAGAGGAAAATGTTGAAAAAATGAAAGAAGAAATACAATCCAGTAAGAGACTACTTCGATAAACTTTGCCTTCTTTATATCAGATGTTTTCTCCTCACTTGCTATCCCACATCCAGCTCGATGAAACGCGTCTCTTTGAGGTACTTTCTGTGCCTATAGTAGTAAAGTTAACCGAGCATACCCATACGATGCGCTTTGACAGCGACTAAATGAGGTAGAGGTGGCCAATGGCGCTTCAGGAAAGGCGTGATTTGCATGCAGGCTCGAAGTCAGGTGACGTAGGAGGGATAGAGCTACCGGTACTTGCAGAGAAGACTCGAGGCAGCTCTTGGGTTACCTATGCCTCTCCAAAAGTAACGCAGTCTAAATAGTAGGCTAATAATCTAAATCGACAAGTTTGGTTCTTTTAGAAAGATTATGATCGTAATGATATCCGAAAGGGAGCAAAATTACCCCAAATAAAATGCGCTCAGTCTACAGTGTGCCTACTCTTGCTAGATAATTACGATTGCTAATGGATTTTTAAAACAAAGCTAACTTATGTCGAAAATAAAGTTTGATAATTTTACAAAAACTATAAAAATATATAAAAAAATATTTAGTCTACATATGGATTTACTAACCCAAAAATCAATAATCAGTTTGTTGAGGCTTATTTGTAGGCTATACAGAGACACTTCATGAGACTGAAATAGTCTCAAAGACGATAGCTATATTGTGTTTTTAAACATTTGTCAAATGCTGATTGATCAAAAGATTGGCTCATAAAATGCCAATTTCCTAAAATAATCCAAAGGCGAAAAAAATACACAATGAGCAAATTTAAATAAAACACAAATTAGCAACAAATCAAATACAGGCCTATGTGATTTAATTAGGATTTTTCCCATTCTCAATAACAGCCTATTTTGAGCCACAGGTGTTTTCCTGTTGTGCCGGTTGCTAAGAAACAGGTGACTGACGCCCAGAGCACGTGCCAGCCGAACTCCTTTTGTCCGAAACGAGTGGTGGGGAGGGGGGCACAATTGGCATTGTGCTAGAACCACATGGGAGTCACCCATAATGAGAAAAAGCCATAGTATTTTTCCTCGTTGTAGGCAATATGGCAGACATCTCCCCCTGACAACTCTGGATGTTTATAGGACACATATAGGGTAAATACAGATCAATTAAGTTCAAACTTTGCAGCATGCAATTCGAGTGGTCTGTGATTAATGGCTCAGCAAAATTATAAAAAGGAGATTTGTAACAACAATTTACATATACATAAAAAACATTTTTCACTAAATGAGTGAAGAAATTTCAGTAAATAGAAACTTATGTCGTTATCTAATTGGCACATTTTTGATTGTTACACATTTTGCGAGTGAATTTTTGCAAAACATTTTATGTTAGTTATAATGTTCCGTTTAAAACATTTTAATACAGTAAAATGCCATTAAAATAATCAATAATCACACATAAAGTTACTAAAATAAATTCTACTCATCTTGAAAAAAATATATACCTACACAAGATCATACAATTAAAAAATCTGAAATACTTTCATCTACAGGGATATAACACCCAAAATACCTGTTTTTGAAAATAACAAAACGTGAGTGTAATTTTTCATATCAATAGATTTTATTTTTGTTACAAAATCGTGAAGGTCACAATTCACACAGAGGATTAAAGGCGATCTTCAGCATAATGTCTCGGGGCTTTGTAGTGGCAGAGCTTGATCGCCGTCTGGAGACTACGTGGTGGTTACGCGCATTCCACGAACGCGCGCCATGGTTGTGGTGCTGAAAGACAGCGCTTGCAGAACTGAAGCCCTGACTGCTACCATGCTTAGTGCATGCACTTTCAGTGGTATCTCTCTCATGTTACAAATCACATATAAGTAACAAACAAATCCAAAAAGTTGGCTATTGACAATTGTTGTATAGTCAATAAGAATTTCATCTTAAAGAACAATCAAAAGAATTAAACTCTATACTGTTTCAGTCCTAAAACAGATTAAGTCTATAGGAGCCTATATAGCCTATCGTTTGCTTATCCAGTGTAAAGTTAGAAAAAATAGTTTCCGTAGCTTTTTTACAGCTTCGTCAAAGATAATTTTTTTTGGTGAGTTTCACTATTTGCCAATCCCCCTTTGTTTCAACCTGATAGATTTTGGGTAAATTACAATAATGTAAGGTGATGTAAAATACAAGTTGCTTTAGGCGTTCTTGCAACTGATATGGCTGATGCAATGTTTCACCTCCAACAATGACAAATGGTCGAATAAAGAATATAATTCGAAGTGTTTTTTGTTCATTATCATAGCTGTTTTGACTTAACTGACAACGTAATTAATCCAACTGTCACCGTAAACTATTCAATGTCGGATATTTTTCTATACCATCATAACAATTATAACATGGGCAAGCATCATTAAAGGGCAATTTGGCCGCTTTCAGACTCATGTAATGTTATAATCAGACTTATATGCAACTGTGTATCAATGCAAAACTCATCATGTTTTAAAATAACTGTTGTTTTATGAAATCGACGATGTCATCTTGTAAACGTAATACTTTTTTTCTTCAAAACGTAGCAAATAGCTTTTTTATATAGGTAATATACCTATGTTAAAGCCGGCGTTGCAGATTAGCCTATTTAAATATCAGTTGATATGCCTTGAAATGGCCCTATCCCTGTGTTGTTCTGATAGTGATAAACAAATGAACATTTAATAATAAATTATCTATAATAAACACAATATTTGTTGTTATTATTGTTATTATTGTAACTGAGCATTTTTTTTATTGTTAAAAGTTATTGTTATCATAATGCTGAAGTAGGTTATGCACGCAATAATTAATGATCTCAAGATTTCTCTTTTTTATTTAAATACAAATTTAAATTACATACCATGTCTCTGTACCTTTTCCAACTTAATCAATTGTCATTATTTTTCTAACATTTTCCCAAATCAATTTTACCAGTATTTTATTAAATAGCCTACATTAACATGTCTGTCGTATTTGGAATATGGCTGTGTATAATAGATGCTCATGATATTAATTAATACTTTAGCATTCTCCTACTGTCAGTATTTAACATTGACAAGAGCTTGATCCAAAATGTGCATCCGATGCGGATAAACTACGGTCTCTCGGTTTCATCCTGTCCCTAAAGTACACGTGGAGTATCTCTTGAACTCGCGAGAATGCGCAGCTTAAAACGGTCAACATCTGTCAGGTGCTGCTGTCGACTCTCAGCACGTTTTGGGAACATAATTGGCACGTGGGGGCGGGCATTTAACTGGCAAGTTTTAATCTACACCTGTATCTGTCCTGTTCATTTCTCCAATTTGCGTTATAGAGAATGATAATGTATCGTAATATATAATGTATTAATTGTAAACAATTATACAAGTTTTATATTTTTTATCTGAAAATAAACCTTTCGGGCGGTATGATATGACCAATAATGTTGTCTACCTGAGAAATATATGTGTTGTCTGGGCACTTATTGCACACCTATTAATACTGAACATGTTCCTCAAACACCACACACAATACAATGCCATTATTTGTAGTATGAGGCTTTATGTTTGTCTGTCTATTCATGACCATGACTTGGAGTGACTGCATTAATAATGTCACATAATAAAAAATGTGGATGAAATTAAGGTGGGTTTTTAATGGGATCCAATAATTATGGCATAATATTCTCGCAGTCTATGTATCAATTATTGATATACATAGTATACTACGTATAGCCTATTTAAAACGATACATATTTAAGTTATTTATTATTACAAACAAATCAAATGTAACAATTCAATGTTGAGTTGATGGGCATGCACAACGCAAATGAGCTCACATTATACGCTACTTACAGATCAGTAAAAAGTAAAGGGAATATTTTTTTTCTCTCGACAGAGGGATTTTTGTGGGTAATAGCCTTGTAATTAGAAATGCCCAGTGAAAGAATTGAGATTTGACAGTCACTCGTGTCTGGCTGGTTCCTTCCCTCCTGACTGTTGATTCAAATAGTACATCGCTGATGTGAAGACAGCTGAGACTTGTGAAGCTCGAGGAGGGAGGCGGAGTAGACAGCGGACTCATACTATCCTTTTCATGGTAAAACATCGGCATCCTAATAGTTAGACCATCACATTAAAGGAGAAATGCCCTATTTTACAACTTGATGTTATACTCATTTGAGTATCGCCAAATGGAGCAGTACAAGTTCGCTGAATATTGATTAGCTAAAATACTTTGAAATATTAATTTGATAGTATACATTAAGTGGTTTGATCTTTTCTACTATTCTATTTGGTGACTGGTTTATAATAGCATTCAGGCCCATAAGGGTTTGTGATATCCAGTATACACTCTCAGAAAAAAAGGAACAATTTGGTACCAAAGAAGGTACAAACCCTTGTCCCTGGGGCGGTACCTTTTTAGGGGACAACATACCAGGTAACAGTTTTTATCATTGATTCTTAGCTAACAGTGGCTAAAGCAAGCAGAACCTAAGTTACATGGATTAAGATTAACTTCTTTGCCGATATACTATTTTATCATAGCATAAATTCTATGATGGGCAAGGAATCATAGCTACAATCACTGTGTATGTTGTTATAGAATCCGGTCCATTATTTTATCTGAAGTTATAGGTTACACCTCGGAAAAGTGTATCATTGTAATTTGTCAAGAGACATCTTTGTAGGTACAGTTAGTGTATATGTTTTCCAGGGTAACCCCTGTAGTTAGTCTGAACAAAGTTAAGCTAATAGTTACACATGTTTAATATAATTGACCAAACGTTCTAAACTCCTTATTGTTGTTTTGTTTTCAGTGCTCATTGGGTTTATTAATCAACAATTCCAGCTTATTCTCCATAGGGTTTCTTCTTTGTTGATTAGGGTTTGTTTCCAGTTTAATCAAGGCTGATATAGTTGTTTTGCCAAATGCAAACCCATGGCAGGTAGTAGCAGTTGGGTTTTAAAATATTGCCTGGTGCTACATGTATCACAAGGTCTTTATCACATTCTGATCAGATACAGACTGAAATGTGTACCCCATTATAAAATTGATAGGCTGCTTTCACACAGGCACACCAATAGTGATCTTTTCCACTCATTTGACTTCTGACATCAGAACTGACAAAAATGTTGAGTGATTTGAAAAAGAGAAAACAGATCATTTTCAACTGAGATATGGCTTTTACCTTTAAAAGGACACTATGTAGAAGTTATTGTCCATGTGGAAACAAGGTGAATTGCAGCAACAACAATTAGGTTTCAAAGCATTTGATCAAATTCCTTAAATCAACATATTCTTAAACGATCTTTGAATGAGAAAAATAAATACCAGGAAGAACAAATGAACACATCTAGATGTATTTAAAAAACATATTGCAGTGACATAAAACAAAGGTTTTTGGCGGATTTGGAAATGACTGAACGCGCTGCAGTGTTTTTAGTGACTGTCATATCAGAAACATTTTTAGGGGTCTGAAGCGTTCCTTTTGAGCTATCTAGTATTTTGCAAAATACAATATTTAGCAAATTCTAAATCAATTTCATAAACATAACATATCATACAAATTCAGGACTTGGTTTCACACTTCTAGTGACATACTTAAACAATATTTATGAAAAAAGTGATTTCATTGTTTTGCCATTTAAAAAACAACAGAAAATAAGTGAACAGTGTAGAATTTTAGCAAAAAGGAAATGACCAAGGGATTTGCTTTTGACATAGTTTGTCAGTAGGCTGGTGTTGGTGTCTGTTTTGTTGATTGATAGAAATTCAGCATTTTAGGGTGTGCTTTAGTATACACCAGAAATAATTTCTGTTGAATAAATGTTGTAAAACACTGTAATTGCCCTACATATTGCCCTTTTAACACAACCCCTCTAAACTGGAGCGCTGCATATCGCCACGATGAGCACCAGAACAACACAAATACATGGGAAAAGGATGAGCACCAGAACAACACAAATACATGGGAAAAGGATGAGCACCAGAACAACACAAATACATGGGAAAAGGATGAGCACCAGAACAACACAAATACATGGGAAAAGGATGAGCACCAGAACAACACAAATACATGGGAAAAGGCATTAAAACAACAGACCCAGTCACCAACTGAGTTAGGGCAGTTTATCTTAAGGGTTGTCTAAAACAAATTGGTCATATATTATAAAGTGATTCATTCGAAATTTCTAGTTAGTTAGTCACAACTTCTGTGTTGCTAACTAAGTTTGAAACTAAGCTTTCAGCATGAGGTATGATATGTACAAAGTCCATCCTTAAACCTGCACTACGTAATACTGAAGTAAATCAATGTGAAATTCGACCCGTCAGGTCGCAACTTTAAGTGGACTATACAGATGAGGGAACTAAATCCTGCAGCAACATGAAATGTGAATAATTAAATAGATTACAATTGATTACAGGAAATGTGTTACAGCAAATACAGTCTGACATTTAAGTAGGAAGGCATTGTCAATAGGCATCTCAAAACCCTCTACTGACCCCTTCAGGCAGCCCAGGCTCCTGCAAACCTAATTGATGCCTTTGAGTTGGCACTTGATTCATGATTCATGATTCACTTTCCATAATCCAAAGGTAACCCCTTGATGCTGTATATACATGTGATGAGCAAGCTACAGGAGCTCTGTGTTTTAAATGTATACAGTCTTTCAGAAGAATTATTGAACAACTCTATCAGATTCTTGTTTGGTGTAATCTCTCAGCATTAGAATGGTGACCATTGCAAACATAAACAGACAGCTATATGGTGCCATTTACACACTTACACACATCTACTTATATGCGTTTTTCTTACAGTTTTTTTTTATCAGAGCATTTCCACCTTTAATTTAGCTTTGGAGATGCCCAAGCTGCCTGCCTTGTAGAGTCAATAAAGTGCAATAAGACAAGGAAATCCTGGTTGTTTATAAATGTCTTCTTCATGGGTGCTGTTGGGCACTAATGGATAGAATATTTGACCAGTAACAAAATCATTACTTGATTGACCCCCTGATCAGGGAAGGAAAAATCTTTGTTGTCATCCCTAAGTAAGGCAAATACTGTAAACCTACCTTACCTACATTCAAATACATTTATTTGAGTATTGGGTTTTCTAAAATACTTCATTATTTTAATAATTAAAACTCTAACAATAATAAAAACTCTAACAACAATTGTAAAGAGTTATTTTAAATACTATTTTTAAATACCTGCATTGATTTGGTTTAGGCCCTACCTGAGTTTTTTTAAATTATTGCTTAGTGCATTTACAAATACATACAAATATTAGATTGTTTATCTTTTCAAATAAAACATTTCAGAATACAATTTATGTGATAATTACTATACTGGCCTGATTTAGAAATTTTTGAGTAATATATATTGTGCGGAAGAGCAATGATGAATCATATTAATAAATACATCTTTTTTTCATTTAATCTTCATTATCTAGTCAAACTGAGAGGAAATTTTAAAAGAGAGCACAACTATAGTTCTGCTTTTCTGCTTGTGGATCTTCCTTTTCCTCTCCAGCAGGGCTTGCCTTGTCTCAGCTCACCGTTCTGGGTGTAATGGTCCGCCATCTAGCCTGTCTGCCGCTTTGTTGCTAAGAGGCAGGAAATTTGGGGTCAGGCCTGGGAGCATCTAGAGAAGTGGGAAGCAAACGAATAAAAGCAGGGGTGGCCTGTTTCATCCCCACCCATATTCAGCCACATCAATCCTCACAAGGCCCCTCTAAAAGCCATTGAACAAAATGGTGTTCAAGGGCACAGCAAATCAAACAGTGGAGCCACCCCTGCTATTAGGCCTTGAGAAAAAGGCCACAATTGAACCTGAGAAAAAGGTTACAGTTGAATCTGGTGCTAAAGCACTGATGTTAAGTGAGGTTAGACTTACCCTGTGATAACATTTTAAAGTAACAGAAATGAAAAGCCAATATACCTTTTCAATTATTATTGGTTATTAAATGTTTTCTTTTTTATTTAAAGTTTGTGGTGGTATAAAAATGATTCTTGTGGGATATGCGCTCAAAATACCCACAAGTTAAGTAAGGTTGATACTGGCCACTTCCTGGATGGGAGAGAGTTAAATAGATTTTGGGCAGTGAAATTGCCCTGCAGAGTACTGTCTTTCGGATGTGACATTGAATTAGGTCCCTTATAAGAGTATGGCTAGAATCCCCACAAACTAAATGTCCAATACTACAAAATCATCAGTTTCTCTGGTTTTACTATTGGTAGGTGAGTGTTTAGGTAAATTGAACATTTTTGCTTTACTCCACAAACTACTTACACCATTTCAAAATAAAAATATTGTCACTCAGAGTATTTATTTGCAGAAAACAACAAATGGTCAAAAATAACGACATTAGATGCAGTGTAGTCCGAACTCGAATAATGCAAAGAAAATAAGTTAATATGAATGTTTAAACAGCACAATAGTAATGTGTTAACTTAGGAAGAGTTCAGAAATCAATATTAGGTTAAATAATAATAATTGTTTGCTTTCATGTGTCTTGGCATGCTCTCCACCAATCGTTACCAATGAAGTTGGATGACTTTATGCCACTCCTGGTGCAAAAATCCAAGCATTTTGGCCTTTGTTTGATGGCTTCTGTCCTCCCATCTTCCTCATTCTCACATTCCAGAGGTATTCAATGGGATCGATTTAAGTGGTCTCTTAATTTATTTCCAGAGCTTTATACGGTATATAAAATGCTGGCATATGCCCTCTATCAAGTTCCCATATGACTTCAGGCGAGAAATCTAGATGATCAACAACCCACCCACTTGTTCACAACCTTTTCCAAATATGACTCACAGCAGGCAGTGAGAAGGTAGAAAAAGAGTGGTGTGCAGATGTGTAATGTTATCATGACCTCAGTAATCTGAGGAGAAGTAGAGACAAATTAGGCTATGCTACTTATCAAATCCAGGCACCTCCAAATTGTAAAAACTTAGAGCCACAATATAATTTAAAACTCATCTCCCTGCATCTACACATACTGAACTACTGTATACATGAACTGTAAATGTCTAAATCAAGTGTGAATATAATTTCACTGGTCATATGCCATTGTTATAAGCTCAACACCCATTTGTATAAAATACGTAAACCTCCTGTCGGATTTGTGTATTTCTTTTAGCACACTACATTGAATGTACTGCAAGTTTAAGAATAAATACTTAAAAGGTTTCCATTATGAGATTCTTTCCAAATCTATCACAGGACACACACGCAAAAAAGAAGAATGTTTGTTTTTCTACGGTGTGAGGGTGATGCAGATGTAGCCATAGCCAGGAGCAGCAGCCTGAGGCCTTGGGACTAAATGGCTTCCTGGTCGGCCCTCACTGTAGGATCAAAGAAGCCTGGATAGATAAGCACATGGGGGGATGTTCATAGCTCACTCCTGTCTCTCTGGCTTCACCCTGCTGTTAGCTGTGGAATCTCTAAGCTCACAGCCTCACCGCCCCAGTGCCCAACACAGCACCCCCTCAACCGCCCCGGTTTTGTAGCATCAACCGAAGCTCCTAGAAACAACATGTTAGTGCTCGGCAGGGGCTAATGGCATCAAAGGCCATTTTCGCAAAGCAGTTTGTTCAAGCTTGCTGTCGCAGCAGATGCCAGCCCCTGCTGGATTTAAGAGCACTGACAGGTTATGAGAAAATGTAGGCCCGTAGCTAGACAACATGTTATGAACTCTGATCTTAAAGTGTTTTTTTGGTTATATTTTTAATTGAATTCTTGGCAACATTTCATTTTCACGCTTTGTACTCAGCACAGTAATCTTTTCAGATCAACTTGACTTCTTCCACAAGTGTTTGTGAATAAGTGAGTTCCTACGTGATACTGGAGGAACCGTATTTAGTGTGCTACATTTTACGCATCTGAAACGCAACCCAAAGTGATCCGGCCATTCATGAAAATGTCAACGCTTAACATTAACAGAGCACATCACAAAAACTGGGTTCCTGAACCTTTAGCTGTTCACTAAAGCCAGAGAGACGCTCTTCTCTTCCTTATTCAAGGTTAACTCTACATATGCTATTCCAAGTGGAGTGCACATCAGAAAACATTGTCAGTGATCGAAAAAAATCACACTGCCCCTGTATATATTGAGCTTTCTCTCACAGTTAGTTGACCTCAATATCCAATAAAAGCAAAAACATTCTATGGCTTGTCAATGCCTTATACTTATTCTATGGAACTGAAGGTCATGTATATATTCCACTACTACATACATGAGTATATGAATACAGGTTTTACACAACATACTGTACACTGTATTCATTTCAAACTCTGCAACCCATACATTGCACAATTTTATCCACAGAGTTTCATATACTGAATGACTAAATGGATATTGTATTGTAGCATGGCCCAAGTAATTGTAAAATGTGTTTTTTATTAAGACGCTATTCTTTAGTGGTGGTCCATTAACACCATGGACATACCCTCAGTGTGAACAACACCTCAGGCTTCTCAAAGAGCTTCAGGTGTTCTTTCTACTTTTAATGATCTTACACGCTACATTCAGAATGCACAGATAAATGAAGTGTGGCTATAATACAGCACATTCATTTGCCCAATTTTTACTAATTTTCTAATGTCGTTACAGAAGTGCATTTCGAGGGGCTGTTAAGTATTGTCTCAATCAGTCATCAGTGAATCACTACACCTCCTTTGATTGATGTGTAATGAATGTGAGGGCTTTTTAGCAGTCCATAGACACATCACTTAGAGGAACACTGTTAATGGCACTGCCAGTTAGTTCTCCACATTTAATAACCCCAGCATCTCCAAGCGCATTTATAATTAGACCCCATGTCACTCATTACTGAAGTAATAGGCCTAGCCATAATGGGCCGAGCACCAAGCCCCAAACTAGGACAGAGTGTCTGCCTGTAGACGTCTCGTCACCCCAGGTCAGAGGCTATATTAAAAGCTCTTTGCACTCAGACAGTGAAGGCGTAATGGTTGCTATGTGACATCCTGCAAGGGAGAGAGAGAAGGTATCCCTGTTAACCACTTTGCTGCTTACAGGCTTGTTAGCTAATGCACTTTCACGGCATCTATTAGGCCGAACACCGCTCAGCGGGAGTGTTGGAGCACCAAAAGGAAAAATGCATGCTCGGATCTCTCGGAGAAGTCTCTGAATAAATGGACAGAAAGCCCAGTTTCCGAGAAAAGGTATTTATGTCATTATATGTTGCATGTTAGAAAATACTGTATATACAGTACAGGCCATGAGAAACAAACTCTTGAGCCTCACAGCTGTGCCACCCCTCAGTTAGACATCATTGGCAGATTCATCAGAAGTTGAAATACAGACATCCTTAAATTGAGAATTAATCATTCTGAAAATAAAAATGTCATCTCACAATCATTATGTTATTTTATCTCATAATCACTATGTCAAGTCATCTCATCACCAATCAACCTTCTCAACATCTAGTCCAGACACACAACCCACACCTCAACACTACGTGTCTCACCAGACA
>JACXGM010024283.1:0-15800 GCA_016801145.1 Umbra pygmaea
GTATATTTAACTTAATTCTAACTTAACATGACAACAAAACACAACATCTATTAACGTTACAGCACAGATACCATACATATTCAATACTTACATTTTATTAATCTTTTTTTATTCCAGTAGTTTGTTTTAGTTGAGTGAAATTTCTCTGTCGGTCTATCCGCTGTCATAACAGGACATAACACTTGTCCGCTGCAAGCCATATTGCGTGGATGAAGGCACGGAAGAACTTCCGGGGCACTGAACTATCGCTTAAAATCTCTTTAGCCAATGGGGATGCACCCTTGTAAGGCCCACCCCCGCAAGAGGTTTGTGCCAGAATTGCAATCAAAAAGTTTGGAAGCATAAACGAAAAAGCTGGGAGCGAAACTGCAAACGTGATAGAGAGAGCAAAAGACGGATCATTGCGAAAGAATTAGTAGGAACTGTAAACAAAATTACAAGTTATCAAACAAATAAAAGACCAATAGTTTACAACTACAAAAATGTTTTGTTTGCTAGTTTTAAGTTTTGCTTTTGAGATTATTATTTTTTTGATTGAGTTAGTGATTTTTGTTTGATATTCGAAAAGTTTTGTTTGATATTATTGGCACAAATCTGATTCCATAGACTTTCAGATGGTGGCAGCATCATCGAGCGGGTGGAATGAGGCTGCCCTCATCATCCCTGTTCTGCAGCAGACTACATGAGGATGTCCAGAAGGAGCTGGCACGTCAGGATGACCAGCTCTCCTTCAACCAACTCATTACATTGGATAACCTCCTTTGGACACGTCTATAGCCACCTCACAAGCTGTCTACCCCAGTTCCGCCTGATACTGAACCAGAACCTCTGGAGGCAGAGTCCACGTGGCTATCTGTTGCAGAATCAATACTGTGGGGTCGCAGGACACAGGCAGGCACAATGCCAAAACAACAAGATCAGGCATGGCAGGAAACTAAGTGCTGTGAGACCAACCTAGTGTTTTTCCGATACCAACATTTTGACTTTGATACTGATACTTGATTCGGTACCAAGTCAAAACCATGCTAAGATCACTGATAACCAATCATGTCTGATCACAACCAATCACTTTTTAAAACATTTATTAATAAAGTATCTGACTACAAACTGATTATTTTTATATCTGGTTTTTACTGTTTTTTTTTAACTTGTCTTACAGGCTTCTATTCTGTGTAATATAAACACCTGGATTTTCACCAGGGGTTAATGTCTTATCTTTTTATTCCTTGTAGCTAAGCCATTCAGGTCATGTGTATCAGGCTTTCATTTAATCATTTCTTCTCATTTCGAAATTGAATTAGAAATAATCAAACCACTGAATCTGAATAACACTAAACGTGGTCGTTTTATAGTAAGTTTCAATCGAAAGAGTTAATGTTTAAATAATGATTGAATAAGCCCAATATTGCCTGACATCCTATGATTATTCAAGGAAGGGGAACATGCAAATTCGTGGCTGTTTGGATGTGATAGTGGCTGCTGTGGCAATTAAACTTTTCAATAAAAGCCAACTTCCCTGCCTTATATCGGTAGTAAAACTGGGAAATTTCATGTGCAAATTAAAATGTTTTGTGTCAAATTGTGGTGGACTTATTAAACCATCAACATATTTGTATCTATCTACACTTTTCGTTTATCTGTTCTCATGCCTATTATGTTTTAACTAATCAGTTTAGTTCATTCCTCATGAGCAATGGCCTTCACTTCGGTAATATTCTTGGATTTGCATGCTGCAAAGACTTTCTATGGGGTTTAAGTCAAGTGACTGTAATGGCCACTGCAGAATCTTCCTGGAATTATTTTGCAACCAAGCCTTTGAGGTACACTTGGGATCATTGTTTTGTTGGAAGGTCAAATGAAACCCAAGCTTCCGCTTCCTCACAGACAGCATGATTTTTTCTCCTAAAATTTCCTGATAATTCATGTAATCCATCTTGCCCTCAATATGCTGCAGGTTTCCTGTGCCAGAGGATAAAAAGCAGCCCCAGAGCATCACCGAGCCACCACCATGCTTGACTGTGGGCAGAGTGTTCTTTTCAGCATATGCTTCATTCTTCTTCCTCCAGATATATTGCTGATAGATGGTGCCGGAAAGTTGCAGTTTTGTTTCATTGCTCCACAAAACCGAATTCCAAAATCTCTGTGGCTTCCTAATATGATTTTTTTGGAGCCAAATTTGTCTTGTGCTTTTGGGTCAGTAGTGGTGTATGTCTTGGAGTTCTAGCATGGAAACCTTCTGCATTTAGTACATGCTCTGGGAACATCATGTACAATGGGGAGAACAAGCATTTGATACACTGCCGATTTTGCAGGTTTTCCTAATAACAAAGCATGTAGAGGTCTGTAATTTTTAACATCGGTACACTTCTAACTGTGAGAGATGGAATCCAAAACAAAAATCCAAAAAATCACATTGAATTAGCATTTTATTGCATGACATAAGTATTTGATACATCAGAATAGCAGAACTCAATATTTGGTACAGAAACCTTTGTTTGCATTACAGAAATCATGTGTTTCCTATAGTTCTGGACCAGGTTTGCACACACTGCTGCAGGGATTTTGTCCCACTCCTCAATACAGACCTTCCCCAGATCCTTCAGGTTTCGGGGCTGTCGCCGAGCAATACGGACTTTCAGCTCCCTCCAAAGATTTTCTATTGGGGGCAGGTCTGCAGACTAGGGGTCCTATCTTGCTCCCGGCACAATGCAGCGCAAAGTCTGAACGCAAGTGTCTTTGCTAGTTTAAGACCGATGCAGTTGTCAATTTTCCATCAGGTGCCCACGTTGTTTAAATAGTAAATGTACCTGTGCCCATATTTGTGCCCATGGGAGTGCTGGTCTAACAGGGAGGTGTGTTCAGGATAATTCTGGGTGTATTGCTATCTTGAGGCATCAGAAAGGGATCGCGTCATTGACCTACAAAAACCTGGTCTAAAGTCAATGGCGCAGCACGTCATAGCAATTTTAACAGCAAATTAGTCAAATGCACCTATGGCATAGGCACAGCGCGTGCACACTATGTTTGTTGCACACACACAGGGAAGTGCAGCAGCACACAAACATGCAAAAGATTACAAAAATATTACGGTGCAAATCCGCCGTCATAATAACAATGCGCGAAAGGTACAAACGCGCCTGGCTCTTAAAGGGAATGGAAGGTGAATCTCTGATTGGTTTATTGCATGTTACGCCCAAAACACACCCATGAATTAATGAAGACACTTAGTACAACCCTTTTAGACCATGCACCCGGCACATGGACCCTTCTATCCGCTGTCAAACTAGCAAAAGTGGATTTGGACAGGCCAAAGCGCATTTACGCCATGCGCTTCACGCCATGCGCTTCACGCCATGCGCTTCACGCCATGCGCTTCACGCAATGCGCTTAGATGGTTAAAATAGGGCCCTAGGGCTGTAACGATATGCGTATCGCGATTAGATATGCACTCCAGAGCCAGTTCTCCTGGCAACAGTATAATGCCCGCAACACGAACACGGATCTTTCCTTTCAAAATAATAGTGCCACTCATTCATTATAATAATCATTGTTTGTTCATTTCATAGATAAGTGGGTCCATGTTCATGTGTTGCTACAATTAGTCTATTTTGGGTAACAACCCTAGTTAATGATTTTCAAATGTACTTGTGTTTTTTTACATGAGACACTGACAATATATTCAATAATTTTGTGTACAACTTATTTGTTAATATTTTTAATATTTAGTTATTAAAAACATGTTAAATGTGTCATTTTTGCTATCACATACTCTTATTATTTCTTTACACACATTACAATTGCATTTGGGTACAATTCACTAGCTTTACAATGAATTCACAACGTTTATTGCAATGAATTAAAACTAGCGCTATTAGTTTGAAATGAAATATCTGAGTTTGTGTTTTGTTACCTTTAGTGTATTTCACTATTTCAAAGTGTGCTTGATTTTTTTGGGATGTAGGTAACAATATTTAACAAGGTATATATGTATTTTTTCATTTGATTTGTTCAACCGCCACCAGCATGAATTTAATTAAAATTTTACTTTTTATCACATCATCCGCCCGATCCGCAGTTTATCCACGGAGTCTGCAGCTGAAACAGTCAACCGCGCATCTCTACTGGACATGCGCTGCCTTGAGCATGGGGACCTTGCATGCACTGCAGGATTTAAATCCATGACTGAAACTTTTATACAGGTAACGAGTTCAAACAGGTGCAGTTAATACAGGTAAATAGTGGAGAACAGGAGGGCTTTTTAAAGAAAAACTAACTAGGTTTGTGAGAGCTGGAATTCTTACTGGTTGTTAGGTGATCAAATACTTATTTAATGCAATAAAATGCTAATTACTATATATAAATCATTCAATGTGATATTCTGGATTTTTGTTTTAGATTCCATCTCTCACAGTTGAAGTGTACATATGATGAAAATTACAGACCTCTACATTCTTTGTTAGTAGGAAAACCTGCAAAATCTGCAGTATATCAAATACTTGTTCTCCCCACTGTTCCTTTGCTATCTTTTTGGATCTTGTTCCTTATTTATGAAGGGCGATGATCACTTCTCTTAACCTTTTGGACCATTTTTCTGACTTAGCCATGTTTCTCACATGAAGTCCAATGTGACCCTCAACAAACCCCTAGCCAGTTCAGGTATTTCATGTGTTCCAGCTCAAGCACAACTGGTGCAACTATTGAAAACACCTGTTTTGCATATTTGTGCTAGTGTGAGGAAATCATTTTGAGAATAATAAAAAAACTACATTTTAAGTTGGATTTGGGGAAACCATTTGATGCATTCGTTGTGTTGACCTACTTCAAATGCTTTTGTTTGATTTGTTCATTGCAAACAGCTGAAAGTTTTTACATTTTGACAAACTTGATTTGTAAAGGGAGTTGACTAATTTTGATTGCAACTGTACACATTTCAGCAGTTGGTTGAAGACTGACTCAGAATATGTATGCTATGTATATTTACAGTTGCCATTTAACTTCATGGAGTCCTTCTTACGGATGCTCTGTGGGAAACAAGACACTGGGAGGATGTTATAACAGGAAGTGACCAACAAAAAAACAGTAGTGTGACTGTTCCATCATAATTGCCTACTTGTTACAATACACACACAAACAATTCTAATTCCCTTATGATGATTTTGTTCACTCAAAATGCATACAAAAAGTCCCTTGATAAGTGGTAGGGTACAAGAAAGTCTAAAAGGTTAAAATATATTTCACCAGGCTCCAAATGACTTCACACTGAAAGATGTTAAAGTAAACCAATCTTACTTCAGGATAATATTGCTTACTTGATATAAACTTCAGAAAAGCAGTTCACTACATCCAAATTATTTTTTCGTTTTTATGCCATTGACATAAAAGAGACATAGCAAAGAGAGAGTACACTTAAGTAATTTTATTTAGACTATAAAACAAGTGAAAATTCAGCAGGTCTGACGTAGAGAAAAAGCCTCACAATCTTCGAATGCCAATTGTGAAACCATTTCTTGTCTGATTTCAAAGACATAGAAGTGATTTTTAATCTAACTTAAGTTGGTGAGTTAAACAAAGAAAGTGCTTGCATTGTGATATTGTAACCAACATGCAAACAAGCTTCATTTCCTACATTGCATTAAAACTTTTAGCAGGTGTCCTTTTCTGAATATATCTTTGATATATAGTATTGACGCTATGTTGTGTTAATAAGCTATTGATTTTGAAGTGTTAAGTTAGAAGAACGTTGTATTTTCTTGACAATATCAAAGTGCCAGGAGCTAGCTTTATAATCCCTCATATTTTGATTGATTTCTGTTTCTCAATACCCATTATCAGCTAAAATAATCTCAATGGCACTGACTAGACCAGCAAAGCTTTAATTGACCCCAATTGTACGCCAATTTGCAACTGCCAGAATGATATCTGTGTAGCATTTCAATGTAAGGATCTGGCAAAATTGCAAGCCTAATACTAGGCAAACCCATACAATGACAACACATACACACCATAACACTCACTAACTTGCACACACTTAAACACATGTGCAGTCTAACTGCTGCTGAGACTGAAACCATAGGACAGGAAGTGTGTGTGGGACAATTACCCAGGAGCCTCTGCTTCCTCCTGCCTGCTCTCTGCCAGTGTGTACTCCTTACAAACACACACAGACATAAGGCTGGGCGATATGACCAAAAAATGATATCACAATATAAAATAGATATTGTCTGACGATATATTGGAATATATATATAGGACCTGCTGTGACTTGATTAAATCAAAGTGTATAGTCTGCTGTATTAACAAATAAAACAATACATACAAAAAGATATTGATTGACTTTGTTATATTTCTGTTTAGAAGTTTCAGGTAAAACTGAACTACAAGCAATATGAAATACGCCTCATTTGTTGGATGTTTCTTTGTTTCAGAACAAAACCAGCTGTTATCGTGATATGTCAATATGGGATAATCTTCTCAATATTATTTTCAAAAACTCGATAACGATAAATATTGAATTATCGCCCAGCCCTACACAGACATGTAAGCACAAAGGCACACAATAGGGCAATATTGATTTTGTTATAGGCTCATGTTTGAGTCACTCAGTATGTATATGAGCATGGCAAAGCAAAAAACAACATTTTTCAACTAGCAGGACAATGGTTTTACAACTATATAATTTCCAACTGACAGCCATGCACTCACACAAACACTCAAACTTTTCTACCAATAAATATGGGTAAAAATGATGATAATTAACAAACCATTCACATGGCATAAATAACAAGCATATCCTCAAACCTGTGTCTAGAAACATGGTGTGTTTGTTATGACAATATCATCCAGACTGTATAGAGACATGGTTGCTGTCTGGCCAAGCCCAGATGTTTAGTTATAAATAGACTAACCCTTTGTGGCTGGTTCTCATAGTAACAAAACTATCCCACACACTCACACAACATATCTCACAGAGCGAGAGGGTGAAAGTTAAAATTTGAGGGCCCTACATAGTGCAAACTATTTGTGACCAGAGTCATTTAAGTCAGTGGTCTCTAGGAGACTAGGTAACTGCTACACCAGTGGATCCACCCCCATAAATTTATGATGTTTATTTTCAGATTTTGGGACAGTTTGCAACTTTCATAATATGCACAAATAAATCAAAGATAATTTATACAAATAGATTTTAATCATTTCATCACTACTCCGTCAACTGAACCTAACATACTTTTCATTTTAGCATACATGTTTCATGTAGACATTCAAAGCCTATTTTTAAAATATCTTATGTTAAGTCATTTATCATTAGAACGTTAATTTTCCTGGAGCATATCGCTGGCTCGTCCATATATGGCTAAATCCTTTGTAGTCGTAATGATTTGTGCTGAAAGATAATTTTTAAAAAAGAGTGGAAAATAATGTTTAAAATTTAATTTGAATATCTTTATCGGCCATTTTCTCAAAATCGCATGTAGTTCATGTACAAATATATTACATAATAACTTACATAATTTAGATTTTAACTGTATATTCATCTGTAAATACATGCAAAATGTGCATCTGTTATAAATGAGAAAGTATTTTTTTTTATAATTTCATCAAGTAACAATATTTTGATGAAGTGTTCTGTGTAAGTCTGACCATTGGGGGTCTTATACAAATAAAATTAATTTTATAAACATTCTGTCTTGAAGCAAAGTGTAAAAAATGTATTCTCATAATATGCTAATTAGCTAATATTTAAGGATAGTTTTCTAATTTGCATATTTAAATTGTTAAATAAATAATACTTATAATACAAAAATATCTTGTATTTATGGATACTTTCAACTGGTAAAGTTTCAGTCTGTATGGCTAGCTATTCTAAGCAGTCAGACACAATTGTCTCATGTAATCTTGTTTACATGTGACCCGTTGTTTACAGGTCAAGCACCCCCACAACATCAGAGTTCCACCTCCATGCTTCACAGTAAGGATAGTGTACTTTGGTCATAGGCCCTGTTGACTCCAGGCTTTCTGGGACTGTGCAGCCCATTTTCAGGTTCCTCCTTATTGTGCATTCATGGCAAATTAAGTTTCGAAAATATATACATTTTTCTTTTCTACTGACACATTAATGCAGAACACAAAATCTGAAGTATTACAAATAGATTTTAGTCACACAATATCTAGGGTGCCTAAGACTTTTGCACAGTACTGTATATAGTATATATTTAACTGTAAAAGTTACACTGACTTCTATTACATAGGATGTTTCTACCTGAACTTGAGATAATGTGAAAACGTGGGTTACTGAATGGCAAAAACGAACTTGGCAGGGAAAAGATTAAATTAAGTATAACCCCCAACCCAAAAGATAACTCTCTGCCCTCCACTGCTGTGCCCAAATAAATTTCTCTGGTAGCCTAATATGCATCCACGCCATGCCATTCTTTTTTTTTCCACAGTGATATCTCCAACCAGGAAGTAATGTGGGTCAATGCATGTGAGATCATCCTCACTTACAAGATCTCAGTTAGCTTTGCGGGCACCTGCGTTGTCTGAAAGAGTTGGTACAGCAAGATGAGACAGGCAGTCTCTGCTGAAAAGGCCTCCTGCCTTGGGCGATGAAGTCCTACTTTCCACCCACTCCGCATCTAGCCCCTCAGTCAAGCGTGAACCCCGACCACGTTGGTCAGATTGGTGCCTGACAGAACGTTGTAGAGATCTGAGGCTGCACTGCATCTCAGTGACATGCCAAAGGAAGACATACCAAAACACACACTTAGAGCATCACCTAGCTCTATACTGCCAGGCATAGTGTGATCCTGTCAAGAGGGTGAAAAACCCAGAATAAATAATGATAGGTGTGACAAAAAAAGAGTGTGATGCAGCCAGTTGCAGGGTGTGCAGAAAGAGGCCAGACAGAGGGGGCAGTTCCACATTTAACAGAATCCTGCTGATACTGTGCTTTAAAATGTATGCCAAACAGAAACCTGTGATTGCAAACTTGAACTAAACCGGTTCTACTGAATATTTGTGATGATTAGTATGATTTGTATAAAATTTCTATTATTATCATTAGCTGTTGTTTAATAATTAATCATCTGTAGAACTCTAAAATTGAACTTCCCCCTATAGATGGGGAAGGTAAGAAAAAGAATAAGGATAAGAGTGGGCTAAAACCTTTGATTCATTCGGCTTTAAAGAGCTTGCATAATGCTTATTTTCAGGTTCATAGAGGTTGTACCAGAATAGGTTTACATGGTTTAATAAAAAATATATATATATTGTTGTCCTGCACAAAGTGCTGCAGCTCCTTTATTCACCATGTGTGTTGAACTCTTGGTTTTAAGCAAACTCTCTCGCTAGCTAGAAAGTTGTCTTCTGCTAAATTTGTAATGTTAGCTCACGAGGCTACATTTGACCATTTGACCGTAACAGCAGTTGATATAAACACAACAGCAATATTTCACATCTCGAAATACACAACCTATCACCAGATTTAAATAAAATAAGCTGTTAAATGTAACTTTCGTTACGAGGTGACAACAGTTCGTCATGGAAGTAAAGGCTTGACTACAATTGAGCGGTTTGCAACAGTTTGAGAACAGTGTTTTCTGTTGGAGCTGGAAACTCCCTTTGGGGTGGACTTTGGTCTTTTTCACTTTTTCAACCTATTACATACACAAAAAAACATAACACAATTAAGAAAAAGGAAAAAGCCAAAAAGCATAACAGAAACAGACTGTGTGTGTGTGTTTGTGTGTGTGGGTGTGCGCACGCGTGTGCGCACTTATCTGTGTTACAGACTATTTTAGGTTCCAAAGCTCTAAACTTGTCCAGACACTCACCATAACTGAGTCATGACTCAAAACCATGGCCCACAGACACATACAGTAAACACACAGAGACACACTGAATTAATAAGCAACAATACAAGCCCAAGTGCGCAACCACAATCACATACTCAACAACACACAGTTAATGTACATTGCATTGCCAAGATGTGTGTTTGTGTGCATGAGTGTCTTTGTGCCCAGAGAAATTAAAATGAACATATAACCATCAAAGCACCACAACACCCAGATACAGCTTTGAGTGTTCATGCTGGCCTCTTTTTCCCACAGTCCTTCTGTCACCACCTCACCCTGGTTCCATCATAAACTGTGGCCTTATCTTCAAATAGTGCACTGAATAGGGAACAGAGTGCTCTCTGTAGTCCATAGTCTCTGTCCCATGCTTCCAAAAGCATTAAACACACTAAAGTAGCATGCCACAGGAGGTGACCTTCCAATTGACTGTGTGAAGACTGAGATCTCCTGCCTCTGCACATACAGCTAAATATGAATCTTAGTACTACAAGGCTGCAGTGCCTCCACACAGGATGAGTCACCCAATCCCTCATCTATTTAACCTCACTTAAAAAACATTCCTGAGGCTATATCATTTTATTCTTGTCATATCCCAGTTCTGCCTATACATGTGTAAATATTTAACTGTGCATTTTTTTAAGTGCAAATTTTGTTTTGGGTACTATAATCATTAGCTTCTATGGTATACCTTTAAGCGTTCATTCGTTGAGGTTTTATTTCTAATGTCATTGTCTAAGCATAGGTAAAATGTATACAATGCAGGTCATACCAATTCAATTGTGCAAGCCATGACACCCACTGTATCACACTGTTCTGTAGAAGTAGTAGTAATCCACAGATTAGGTCCATTAGTGTTACACTATTTCCTTGCATTTAGTTTAGGAGTAGTCATTATGCCTTATGTCCTGCGGTAGGCTAGAGAATGGATTTTGGCATTTTAGATTTTGGCAAAACTATTAGCTGAAGAAGACAGAAAGACATGTTAAAAAATGTGTCCTATGGAAACTAACAAGGTTTCCTCTATCATTTGGACATGGTTTCCATCAGCAGAAAACAACCTCATGCAAAGTATGTGTTGACATTTGTGGTAATACACCCTCTTCTATTACCCCAAGTAGAAATGTGTGAGAGCGTTATAGAATGGCTATTTTAATTTACAGAATGTATTCAGATAATACAGGTTCATCATCGACAAGAAGAAGCCACAAGATAAACAATAAGCTGCAAACCCCTAGATTATTTTAAGAATAATATTGTTGAATGCATTTTTCTGCAGTAGCAGTAGCAAGAATGATTCTTTATCTTTATCATTTAAACATGATTTTTAATTTAATTAAAGTGCATATATAACCTGTGATAAATACTGTTACCATCGATAATATATGGAGAGGAAATAGAGACCTGCAAACTGAAGAATTAAGGACAAAGTCCAAAAGTAGAGGCTTCAAATTAGCAAAAATGTATTAAAACATGTCTAAAGAAAAAGTGCATAGTGTAAATACAAAAAGTGAAGAAAAAAACCAACTGGCATCATTTAAAGGCCCAATTACAGGTCACATGATCTGAGGCAATTTATGTTTTTCAAATATTTATTTAAAGTTCATGGACCTCATGTTATTTCATATGTAACATGTAGTATATTGACAGACAAACAGACAAAGGCACCTTAGAGACAGAACATTGCATATTTTTGTAATTCCAGATACAAACATAGGAGAGCAGGGGCCTCATTTATAAAACTTTGCGGTGGATTTGCATCAGAAGTGGCGTACTGATAAAATATAGGATGCGCGTATGCAAAGAAATATTCAGCTCTGTGCGCACGCACGTCCTACGCCGTTTTTCCTTTATAAATCACAATCAACGTGGCACAGCTTTTGCGGCTACATGTCACGCCCATATTTGGCCATAAATAGTCAGTGTGATGGCATGGCTTTTTATGACTATGCATTTGATTGTATCTGATGATCTACAGATGTCAGTATTAATTTAATGGAAAATAGTTCTGCACAAATGGAATTTCTTGCACCTTTCAAAATGGTTAAGACATGCATCACGATGGAACACATTTAAAAATAAAACGAACTAAATGCATATAAATGAACACTAAGTTTCTGTATCTGATTAGGACATTTATACTCTGAAAACAATATTCCCCAATGGACAAAAAAGAATATCTATTTATTTATTATCTATCTATCATCATCTATTTATTTATCTATCTGCACCACCAGACAGAGACATCAACAAAAATATCAGTTTTAAACATGATTTTGTTCTGTTTACCATATTAATTATGAGGATGAATTACATAACATGCCAATATAATTACAGAAAATATTTGAGTGTTCTTGCATTTATGTGCAATATGTGCTTGATACATTATAAATGAGGCCCAAGAAGAGCACTCTGCCTGAATTAGCGTGAGATCAAGGCTCCATAGCTGCATTTGTTTGACCTCTAATATAACACTGATTTTGGTTTGTTTGACCCCTAAAGTCCTTTGTCCTTACTTCTTCAGTGTGCTGGTCTCTATTTCGATTTCCATCATTTCATTCTGGAATCCTACGCACATAAAACTGACTCTATTAAAAATAAGACTTTCTTAGTGGTTCAAGCATGACTATGGGTTCTCCAAATTTCCCCACACCTCCAGCACGAGTGAGCGCATATTTGCATAGCACTGCCTGGGATATGGGAAAGATAAGTTGAATTATCTACCTTGCCACGTCGCTCTCCAGTGACTCCTTGTGTGCAGGTCAGGTGCCTGTAAATTCAATCACGGAAGTACAGTTGCTGAGGGTAATCATCCCATACGTGATCTGACTAAAGGCATCCATGTTGAAATGAGCAGTGTGAAAAGAAATGGGCGGCTCAAGTGACATGTGTTTGAATGAACCGTGTGAGCGCCCCTCACCATCCCGCATTTGTCCAGGAGTTGGGTGGCTGCTGACAAGGCAGGGTCAGTGTGAATTGAGGGGAGAACATTTTTGAAAAAGAAAAGTCTTTCTAAGAATGCAGACTGCCTTTTCCATTACATCCATACTTTAAAATATATCATAGCAGAATTGTTAAACAATACTGCACAATCCTAACATCACACACATCCCTGATACATTCCCTCTGTATAGCAAAGCTGTCAATGCATTCTAATGAATAGAGAATACAATCTGGAGTCTGCGGAACATGAAGAGGTGTATGTCCAATTTGTGCGTCCAAAACATATAGGGCCCTACAGTAATTCCTCAAATAAAAACCGGTAGTCAATTAAACGCCGGGCCTCTGATAGTGGCTGGGGGCGTGGTCAACACAGACAAATAAAGGCTGTTCTTAAATAAAGGCCGGGGGAATATTACGTGTGGATAATCTCCTATAGGTGCCTTTCATATAATGTGCATTCCAGTTAAGCGTAATGTACATTACTATCACTTTAATAGATTCAACAATATATTCATGCTATTTTCGGATTATGGTACTTCTGCTCCTGCGAGCTGCTGCTCTGTAGGTTTTTGTTCGAAACCTAATTTAGCACAAGTTACGCTACTCACTACCAGGTTGAAACGCTAACTCAGGGTAGTCGCAACTCGGGTTGGACGGAACATTTACGGAATGCCAGCACGCGGGAGCAGTAAATAGTATTGCTAAGTATAATTGTCCTACTGGTATTTCAGTCAATGCGGCTATACGTTTTACTCAGCTTGGTGTTTTTCGCAAAAATATAGCCAATTATACTTATCAAACAGAGGGAATCACAAATAAAGGCCAGCCTCAAACAAAAGCCTGATTCAAATAAAATTACGGTATTTTAATGATCTAAGCGCACGGCATGAAGCTTATGGCGCAAGTGTGCTTTGGGCATGTCTAAATCCACTTTTGCTAGTTTGATGGCGGAAAAAGGCTCCTTGAGACGGGCGCATGGTCTAAAAGGGTTGTACTAAGTGTCTTCATTAATTCATGGTTGTGTTTTGGGTGTAACATGCAATTAACAAATTAGTGTCATCTTCCATCCCCTTTAAGAGCTAGGCACGTTTGTACCTTTAGCGCATTGCTATTATGATGGCGGATTTGCACCTTAATCTTTTTATTTGTAATCTTTTGCATGTTTGTGTGCTGCTGCGCTTCCCTAAGTGTGTGTAACAAGCATAGTGTGCATGTGCTGTGCATAACCCTAGGTGCATTTGACTAATTTGCTGTTAAAATAACAATGACATGCTGACTTTAGACCAGGTTTTTGTTGGTCAATGGTAGAGGTTGACCAATTATGATTTTTCAAGGCCGATACAGATTTATTGATTATTGGAAACCCAAAAAAGCTGATACCGATTAATCGACTGATTATTAGTGTTTAGTTTAAGCATTAATTTACCAGGCAAGTTGACTGAGAACACTTTCTCATTTGCAGCAATGGCCTGGGGGAAGGGAGGGAGAGGAGGGGGAGAGGGGAATGAATGAGCCAATTGAAAGACAGGGATGATTAGGTTGCCATGATGGTCAGATTGGAAATTTGTCCAGGACACCGGGGTTACCACCCCTACTCTTACGAATAGTGCCATGGGATCTTTAGTGACCACAGAGTCAGGACACCCGTCTTAACGTCTCATCCGAAAGGTGGCACCCTACGCAGGGCAGATGTCCCTGTCACTGCCCTGGGGCATTGGGAATGAACTTTAGACCAGAGGGAATAGTGCCCCATACTGGCCCTCCAACACCAATTCCAGCAGCACTGGTCTCCCATCCAGACACTAACCAGGCCCAACCCTGCTTAGCTTTATAAGCAAACCAGCAGTGCAATTCAGGGCTGTATGCTGCTGGCTATAGTTATTTGTTTGGGGGAAATAATGACATTACTGAAAGAACAAACTTTTAATATAACTTCTTAACACACAAAAAAATTTAATCTCAAATAAATATTAAATATTTTAAAAATGTGTTCAAACAAAATGCCAAACAAATGGCGAAAACATATAGTAGGCATTAGTGGTGCAACGGATCGTCATTGATCCGTGATCCGTTCGGATCAATATCTTCGGTTCGGCACACACGTGATCCGTGGATTGATTACAGAAAAAAAAAAAAGTTGTGCGCATGTTCAGTCCATTCACAGCATGGTCATGGCGAGCCACAGAGTTGGAAGGAGGCGGTGGTAGTTCCGATACGTAAACCAGGGAAAGATTACACAAATCCAGGTAGTTACAGACCAATTGCTTTGACCTCTAACATCTGTAAGGTAATGGAAAAAATGGTGAATGCCAGGTTAACGTATTATATTGAATTTAATAAATATTTTGCCAGTTGTCGGAGTGGATTTAGGAGAGGGAGGAACACCATGGATCCTGCTGTGTGTCTGGAGCACGAGGTTAGAAAGGCACAAATAAATAAAGAGAGTGTAGTGGCTGTTTTCTTTGATATAGAAAAAGCTTACGACATGATGTGGAAAAAAGGCTTGTTAATCAAATTAGGAAAATTGGGGATTGCAGGTCGATTGTATACGTGGATTAAGGATTTTTTAATGGGGAGAGTAATAAAAGTGAGGATAGGAAACAGTTATTCTGGTGATTTTCTGATCGACAATGGGACGCCACAAGGTAGTATAATGACTCCAGGATTATTTTATGTAATGATAAATGATGTGTTTGAGGAATTTGAGGTGGGGCTGGGGGTTTCCCTGTTTGCTGATGATGGGGCAATCTGGAAAAGGGGAAGAAACACTGGTTTTATTGTTAAAAAGTTACAGGAGGCAATTACAAAAGTTGAAGATTGGTCATGGAGATGGGGTTTTAAATTCTCAGTTGAAAAGACAAAGGTAATGTTTTTTACAAGGAAGAATATTGGAGGTGAGGGAAATCTAAGATTATATAAGCAAGACCTGGAAAGAGTGAAGCATTTTAGGTTTTTAGGAATGTGGTTTGACGAAAGACTGACATGGGCGGTACATATTCAAAAAATAGT
>JACXGM010024285.1:0-15800 GCA_016801145.1 Umbra pygmaea
CTCAGTCCCCTCTTGTACGCTCTGTTCACTTATGATTGTGTGGCCACACGCAGTTCCAACACCATTATAAAGTTTGCTGATGATACAACCATCCTAGGTCTCATCTCCAACAACGATGAGACTGCTTACAGAGAAGAGGTAAGAGCCTTGGCTACCTGGTGCCAGAGCAACAACCTCTCTCTCAACGTCAGCAAGACAACAGAGATGATAGTGGACTTTAGGAAGCAGCAGAGGGAGGGTCCTGCACCCATACACATCGATGGAGCTGAAGTCGAGAGAGTCTCAGAGTTCAAGTTCCTCGGCGTGCTCATCAGCGACAACCTCACATGGTCCAGACAGACAACCTCAGTAACAAAAACTGCCCAAAAGCGCCTATACTTCCTGAGGAGACTCAAGAAGTTTGGCATGTCTGTCAGGATTTTAATAAACTTCTACAGGTGCACCATTGAGAGCATCCTCTCAGGCTGCATTACAGCCTGGTACGGCAGCTGCTCCGCTGCCCTTCAGAGGGTGGTAAAGTCAGCGGAGCGCATCATTGGCTGCTGCCTCCCCTCCGTGCAAGGCATCTACCATAAGCGATGCCTTAGGAAAACAAAGAACATCCTCAAAGACCACAGCCACCCAGGCCGTGATCTTTTCTCACTACTGCTGTCTGGTAGAATTTACCAGAGCATCAAGGCACGGACCACCAGACTTAAAAACAGTTTCTTCCCACAGGCCATTCGGCTGCTCAACATGGAACACAGACACTGATCGCAAATCGTCTGTTGAGCACTAACACTCTCTGGTCACTTTATGCTCTCTACATCTGATGTAGCAGAATTCAAATGCACCTTAAAGCAGTTTTCCATGCCAAATCTATAATATTTACTACTTCTACTGTTGTACATTCTCCAGACCACTGCTCAGTACATAGCGTTTTATTATTATTATTACTATTGTCATTATTATTTTAAAATTCTTATATTGTTGTAATTCTTGTTTATAAGCCCACTGCATAGAAGCGCCGTGCCATGTCAAAAGAAATGTCTCTGCATAGAAATGTATGTATGTTATTCGATGCATATGATAAATAAACAACTTTGACTTTTGACTTGACTAACTAATGAGTCACTGTTAGGAATAAAGCATTAACAACTGATAGTTCATCATTAGTTAATCATGTTTGTGCCCCTCTAAGTAAAGTGATGAATTATCCTACCTTACCAATGACTAACTAATGAGTAACTGTTAGGAATAAAGCATTAATTAACAAATATAGTCGCTCACTTGGGTAAAAACATTTATTCACTTAGTCCACCTGGTAGAAAATGTGTTAAAATATAATAAAGCCAAACATAACACTACTTCGGTGGCTGAGAAGCTGCACTGCAATTTAACACCCACAAATTGAACGTAATCTTAAACAAAACATGTGTTGTAACTGTAACCTTATACTCTCCAGAAGTAATTAACACTGTGCTAGGTTTGGAAGGAGCTAAGTGCTATAAACTGTATCCACAAAAGGAAATATCAGGCCAGGTATGTTGTAACCAATAATTTCTACTTGTGTCATGTTGCAGGTAACAGTTAAAACCATTTCATAACATATATGGAAAATTTAAAATTGGGCCCTTGAAATAAGAGTCTTTTTTTGTGACTTTTGTATTCAGTCCATTTGTGAGTCAGTTTTGAAATCTGTCCGGTTGTCAGTAAATTCACTTTCAATAGTTCTCTGTTCAAGTGTTTGTCACCAAATCAGTGACAGTTTCCTGGTTGAAAAGGAAACTTTCCACTCTCAGCTGAGATGGCTGGTACAGTCCTGCCAACAGGTAGAGTGTTCGATGAGTGGGTCCACGTCTCTTCAAGATCACACTGGGAGGCTCGCCATCAATAGAAAGGGATCTTCCATGTAGTTCTCACTCCTATAAGACCTGACCTGTTTTTGTTTTAAACAGGACTTTAAAATGTTGTTCTATATTTTAATGTGTTGGACAACAATCATACTAAAACAGAACAACCATGCAACATTAATCATCACATGCTACATAATACTTAATTACCACATGTTCAGGCCTGTTTATCAGACTTTAGTTCCAACTTCAAATCTTAACTCAAATCTACATAAATTAGCAGTACCCAGCATATAACATTTTACAAATTTGTATTTACGGCGCTGGGCCATGAACATTTCCATCACACTTAACTTAATACTAATACAGGCAACATACATAGCGCTGCATGCACAGTTAAAAATGTTAGCATCATGCAGTTCGCTAGCTTACCGAGACAAATAGATGTGGAAAACTGAATTTTGCTCCTCCTTATCCTGTGTTCTATATTTGTCCGTTAGGTTGTTAATACACTCACTTTAATCACTTTGTCAACTTTAAATCTGTTAGTTTGCTCTCTTTAATTTTCCTCTCATCTACACTTTTGTCTTTTCTTCCTTGCATACACACGCGCAGTAGTACCAGTGTGAAGCTAGCTTCTTTAGGGAGCCAGCTTCTTTAGTGGATTCCTAGCCGTTCTTAGTTTCGCCTTCAAGATAATAGCGCTAAATTCAACGCGATAAACATCGCATAACAAATATGGAAACATTACACATTTCGAAAATATGCCACTAAACTATATTAGAATAGTGTGACATATTTACTAACTTGTAATATTTTAATAGTCGTTTTAAAATATAATTATTTTAATATCGTGTTGAATCAAGTGCTATTATTTTGACGGCAAAACTACGAAAGGCTAGGAATCCACTAAAGAAGCTGGCTCCCTAAAGAAGCTAGCTTCACACTGGTCTGCCACAGCATCGGCGTCTGAACCGAAATGGTAGTGATGCTATGAGCGCATTTGAAACGAGGACTTGAATGAGGGGAAATCTGGCTAAACATATTTATTTAACGGCAAATGAATAATATGCATAATAAGTGGATCTTGGTTTCTGCGCTAACGAAGACTGATTTATTCACTTTATAACTGTAACTAGACAGAAGCTCTGATAATCGTGATTTAAAAGATGTGAGGGGGACGGTGGTCACGAGTTTCAGTCTCTTCTGTAGCTCATTCCAGTTATTAGCTGCAGCTAACTGGAAGGAATTTCGTCCGAAAAAGGTGTGGGCGTTTTTGCTGTTATGACCTGCTGCAAACACGATGCATAGCCAGACTTTAGGAAATTTATAAAATAAATATTTACACCATGAAACAGAATGGCACAATTGTCAATCAAAACATGGCACCAAAAAATTAATCAAATTACCCCTGTTCAAAAGTCTGCAAAGCCTCAGATCTCAGTAAGGTGTATTGCCCCCTTTATCATCAATGACTGCGTGCAGTCGTTGGTGATAGTTGTCTATGAGGCCTCTATATAAGCTCTATTTTGGTCTCATCACTCCAAATTACCGTGTGCCAAAAGCTGTGAGGCATGTCAAGGTTGTCGGCCATATTGTAACCTGGCTTTTTTGTGGCAACTCAACCATGCAGCTCTTTTAAGAATCATTGTATTGTGCTCCTTGAAGTAACCACACAATCTTATTCCAGTGCAGCCTGCATGTAAGTTTTAATATGTGGCAGCTTTGGCTGAAATCTGTCTTGTTCCACATGACCTTGGCTTTGTATCAAGAGATACCTGAATCTTCTAATGATTTAACAGTACTGACTGGCATTTGCAAGGCTTTGGATATCTTTTCATATTTTTCAACTTTATGCAGCTCCAGCACTTTATTATGCAGGTCTTTTGACAGTTCATTTCTGATCCCCATGGCTCAGTAACTAGCCTGCTCAGTGCATCCACATGAGAGCTAACAAACTAATTGACTATTTTATACACATACACTAATTGCAATTTAAAATGCCACAGGTGTGGGAAATTAACCTTTAATTGCCATTTTAACCGGTGTGTATCGCATTGTGTGTCTGTAACAAGGCCAAACATTCAAGGGTAAGTAAACTTGGTCAGGGCCACTTGGGTGATTTCTGTTGTCAGTAGAGTTCGACGATTATGATTTTTCAAGGCCGATACCAATTAATGATTATCGGAAGACCAAAAAAGGTGATACTGATAAAAATTTAAAACCGATAACAATAATTGATTTTTTTTTGGGGGGGAGACATGCTTAAATTGTTGTCCCAAATAAGACATTTGACTTTCCCTGGATCCACGTGTTATAGTCCCACACTTTGTATTTGTCTCTTCTCTGCCATCTGAAATGGATGAAAATGTCCAATTAATGACAGTAAATAAATATACAGTAAAAACCCAAAGCCCTGAAGTAACAAGAATACTAAGGAGGTTAGGTTGTATCCGATGTGATTGACTGATACAACTATAGTTTAAGTTGTGCCCATAGTGAGAACTGAATATACAATCTTTGGTTAGTTTCATTAGTTTTTACAGTCACAGTTAGGCTATTTATGCAATAAATCATATTTTAATAATAGGCATAGTACGATTTTTATTTGATATATTTTTGCCTATTAAATCTGTTTTGTAAATCAAACCTGTGGGTTTTGCCTCAAAAAACATTTAGCCTGTACATTTTCATAGTTGTCCTTTTATTAAGCAATCGTATTTGGTGCTGCACAATAGGAGGAAAGGCACAGATATCTGACGTAATTTCCAGAAGCACTTCATAAATATATCTGGTTTCAAAATCAATACAAAAATATGACAATGAATATAAATAACAAAAGCAGTAACTTCCTTTTAAATGGGCTGTGTATTTTGACATTTGTATAGGTGCGCAATGACTGTTCAAATGAACATATTAATTAAACCAGGTTGGTTCCAGTACCCAATTTTGATGTACTACTGTGAGCTGATCTGATGATTAATTATAAACCCCACTTATCATATTATAGCTAGTTAACCCATGGTCAGCGGTTTTTTAAATGGGTTGATTTTCCCTGAAAGCCTCGAGGAAAACGGAACGGATAAAGGTTTTGGTTGGTGAAAAAAAAAATGGGAACAGTTCTGTCAGAACGAAAGCAGTGAACCTCTACCCACTATTCTAGACTAATATTAACAATGTGAAGCTTACAAGAGATTATGCGACTGATTTTAATTTCCCTTTCATGCTAGCTACAAACTTACCCTAACTTCTCTGCAGTCACAACTTCCGCCAGACTTGATCTGCTGCAGTTTGGTGTTAGGACAGGTGGACTGTAGCTTACGACAGATGGGCTGGCTGCACGCAGTTCCACGTGATTTGTTATCTAGTTGTAACCATAGATTGTATATAGTACTGGACTTAACATGTGTAATGTCACCCATTGGTTTGTAAAGATCTGATTTGAGTCGCTGAGTTTGCAGTTACGGGTGCAGCCATCATGGTTCCGGCTGTAATGATTTTAGACGAGAGGCAGTATCTGACTGTGATGTTAGCTGAGAGTTGGCAATGCTGCTTTACGCTCTACGTTACTTTACACACGTTCACTGGCACAGTCAATGTCAATCACATAATAGCCACTCCCTAAAACACCCCTGATTAATCGCAGATTTTAAATCAACACGACCAACAAGATTAAAAAAATATACATCATTTTGTTTTGCAGAAGACTTCAAACTAGAGATTGAGACCATAAACTCATTATGGAAATGTTTACTGAGGTAATAGATTAATTGACAAGTGTCTGACTTTCTCATAGACTTCTACAGAAACCAACCTCTTTTGCAACTACACGTGTAGCCCCCACATGGAATTCAGATAGAATGCAGGTTTAAGGCAATTCCACATTTGCTTCACTTTGCCTAACCGGATGCTAGCCCTGTGGTTGTAACACTAGAAGACGTGTTTTCTCTCCAAAAAAAAAGTATCTGCCATAGTCGGTGAGCAAAAATGCAGACTCATAATCGGCCATAATTGATCAGCCAACCCAATTAATTAGCCAACCTCTAGTTGTCAATATGGTTTACAAAGGTGCCAAACAACTATGTGATAATGGCTTCATATGATCACTATCCTTACATAACAGTCAGACTGATTGCATGAACAGTCATATTGTCAAAATCAATGCCAAAATTTCACAATTTCTGCCAGCGTATGCAAACTCATGAACACAACTGTATTTACACCAGCAGAGAAGTAACCAGGATCTCTTGACTAGGTGAATCATTAAACCGTTACACCAAGGAGCTATGTTGGATTCAGCAGAAAAAAAATACTTTCATGGATCAGCTTTCAAAGTCATGAGTTATATACAAATCGGTTGTTAACGTCTTTCGAGTATCCAGTATTTTTTTAACTAAAACATAAACCTTCACACAGTCAAGATATTTGAAAACACATTTAATAAAACGTTTTGGTCAGCTAACCAAAACCATAGTAAATTGGTTTGCAATGATCTTGAGTGCGCAGAGTTTAAGGTTCTTTTACATATTGTTTCCCTTTCCAAAGAAAACATTTGTGATGTGCTCAATAAACATGTAATTGCGTAGCTTACAACAAAGAAGTACATGGGGTGAACTCAATTATTTACGGAATTTGGAAAACAACTTTTTGCACTGTAAGCTGTAAACATTAAAATAAAAATAAAGATCTCAGTAGTTTAAAATGCTCCTCAAGGGGAAGGGTTGTATTGACATACACTGGCAATTTATTTAAATTTGTGGCAGTTTTTAAAATAAATAAATAATTAGTGGCCACTAGGTGGCTCTGGTGAGCACATCCAATGCAATGGTTAACCTACAGTTACTGTACATAGATCGTATTTCTCTATCACTAAACAACAAAATTCGAAGTTAAAGGTACCATTTGCATTTTTAAAATACTTTTTGTTGTGCAGAGTTCTACACAATCTACACAGGTAAAACCTAAAAGCAGCTAAATCCAAACGCTTAACACACAGCCTCAATGGTGTAAGCGTTACCACGTATTCTCAGTTAAGGGTGACTTGGGTTCTAAACCTGTGCGTGGCAAACATGACCTTTTGTTTATTATACTCATCAGCCACGTTAGATTAAGCATTATAGCTTTTATTTAATTTCATTAGAGATCACTTTTTTACTGAGGGGCATATACCGTAAAATGTTTAAACATGTTAATTTGATAACTTTCTTGAAATGTTATGACTATTTTTATATGTAGGCTATATAGATATAAAACTAAATACATTTCTGCTGGTGTGGTACGTAAGATAGTGTTGTTCATTTATATGTATTTGAACATTTACAAGTGCTATTAATATTTTATTTTATTTATTAAAAAGTCACATTAAATCATGTCCCACATTTTACACGCAACCCTGGCTGTTACCAAAACATTATCCCACCCAATAAAATTAAGTAACAGTATATAAATCTTATATTACCAGGAATATGTATCATCAATATATTTCTGGACAATGGCCAGGCAACAAAATAGCTGATGCCAGGCAACAAGATACCTGATAGCTGATGTGTGGTGAGTGTTCTGGCGCAAAATGGCTGCCGTGCAGCACCCAGGTGGGTGCTACACATTGGTAGTGGATGAGGTGGGCTTTCTCCCTAACTGTGTAAAGCGCTTTGGGTTCTTGAAAAGCTCTATATAAGCTGAACATATTATTATAAATTACCCATTTCATTTTTTTTCTCTATTTTCACAGAAGTTTTACATTTGGCTAGGATTCAATACTTTTACTAACATTTGTGTTTGAAAATATATATGAATATAGTTTTATTTTAACTTATATGCTTAGCAATAGGTAACATGCAACATGGGGGTCAGATGTCTCAGCAGTTTGGGAATCAGACTTGTTGTCAGAAGGTTGCCAGTTCAATTCCCGCCTGTGCTAAAATGTCATTGTCTCCTTGGGCAAGGCACTTTATCCTAATTGCTCTCAGGTCATTGCTGCAAATAAGAAATTGTTCTTAGCTGACTTACCTGGTTAAATAATGGTAAAAAACATGTGCTCCCAAACTAGCTAACCCCTCATGCGTAATAGCTTTCTTTATGCTAAATCTACAACCCTGTTACTAAAGTCATGGTTCTGTTAACCTACAGTGGTGCTTGTAAGTTTGTGAACCCTTTATAATTGCCTATATTCCTGCATACATGACCTAAAACATCATCAGATTTTCACACAAACCCTACAAGTAGATAAAGAGAACCCAATTAAACAAATGAGACTAAAAGATTATACCTGGTCATTTATTTATTGAGGACAATGATCCATTTTTACATAGCTGTGGGTGGCAAAGGTATGTCAACCTATAAGATAATCAGTTAACACTAGAACCGCCAGGCCTTCCACACTACCTATAACTGTCAACTGCTGAATCATCCTCATTAATAAACACATTCTCCTCCGCAGCCTCCAAGCCATCACTGCTTCCAGCGATCATCAGCGAAGAGCATCACCCCATTGTGTTTCTAAGTAAAAAGGTCTCTAAGCAGATGAATTACATTTTGTTGTTGTTATACTTGTATTTTACTGTTATAAAATACATTCATCTATAATATCAAAAAACAGCTATGCTGTAGTAGCCGATTAACCTATTTTTTGTATCCTTTGAAGAATTTAAATTGTTAAGTCTATAATGAAAATCCACCAAGGCTACTTAATTCACATATTTTGTTGATTAAGAATGTAAACTTTTAAAGCATTAAACTAACATACATTTGTTGCGCAATTTGAAGTATAAGCTAGTGTTTTGCCATTTTATTCATTTTCAAATTTAGTCTTATTCAATTTTTTTCTCTGTGTTTTCCTGGATATGTTCAAATCAAATTTTCAGCGCGGAATTAATGCTTTGAGTTAACAAACAGACATGTCCCATGTGCTTTCTCCATTGTTGTGTGCACAAGCCACAGTGCAATCTCTTATGTCCTGAAGCATCTACATGTCACACAAACAAAAGAACTGTTGAGTGCGCTGCTATGCCTTGTCGTGAGTTGTTGGGCCTGCTCCTTCTGTGACGACATTCTGTGAAGACCGCCTTCCTGGGGCACTGTCGACATCGGACCAGCCCTGGGCTCAGGCAAACATAGGAGTAAGCTGAATTTGAGTATTTGTGACACAGCCTGAGATAACAGGGTATAAAATTTGGATGCTTAGAGTTTTCCGTAATCCTGTCAAATATGCACAGATCAAATGTTAAATTGTTCTACAAAGCAAATGTATCATTTGATATTATTTCTTTGTAAATTTGATCACAAATATATTTGTTGTCACTGGTTTTTGCCATGCATTTGCCGACATTCTCTACAATATAATTGTTGTATATTTATGGCCCCTCATCCATCCCCTCACACACCCTCTTAAAAAATGTGAGCACAAACCAAACCCCAACACAAGGAGTGTTTCTAATTCCAATGACATCCAAATAAAGCTAGCGAACCAGTTTACCTCTAATGAAAACCCCCACAAAAGGAATGTTGTAGCTGATCATACAAGAAAACATACACATTCCTTTCTAACTGATCATTGAAGAAAATAGATAGATTCCTGTCTTATTTCCTGCAAACCCAGTAGATTCAATATAAAATATATATTAAGCTACATCCTGCTCATCTGTCGTTTGGCCTCCTCGTATAACTCGCGGTTATAGCCTATTCATATACTAAATAAAAAGGAAGGTTAACCATGCATTATTTGATATTATTCCATTGACACATCTGTCAAACCTCTTTAGCATTGCTGTAGCGAGCAGATGCAAATAAATAACTTTCTGAAGATTATAATAAAACACGAAAAATCCATTCATGTAGCCTAGTGCCATACTATGACTGAGCTGGTGAAGAACAATTTTTCCTTGCTCACCAGAATATTATCATACATTCATATAATGACTACTTCTTGTTGACATACAAGTTGCTAATTGACATCTTGATTTTGTATGTTCATGGCTTCATGTAAAGCAAAGCAGAAGCGGTAAAGTGAGGGGCTGTGTGTGGATCAAATGTTCAATAGTTCCACAAAGAAAATGTAACAGTTTATAATATTTATTTGTAAATTCAATCCCAAATGTTATTTCATTACTTATTTTGTTAGATAGTGTAATATATCCGACATGTAGAATTACATGAGTAAATGCTGCAACATTTGCCCAATTGTGATTTTGAAACTTTAGGTTTATGGTAGCATTGTAAACAATAAAAACATTTTTTACATCTTTCCATCAACACAGGACAAAGCTAAATGGAGTATGTGTGACACAGACTGAGATAACGGGGTCTGAAAATGGATTACATTAGGGCTGTAACGATACACCAAACTCACGATTTGGTTCGTATCACGATTTTTACAAACCTCGATTCTTTTTTTGGGGAGGTGAGAGAAAAAAATATATATTTTTAGCAAATAACATTTAAGAAAACTGTATAAACTGACCAAAGAACAATATTAACTATGCAAATTATTAACAATATACCTAACTAAAATAAATGAATAGCCAAAGCTATAACACTTATGATATAAGCTATAACACTTATATTTGACAAAATACTGTTGAAAGACAAACTAAACTCCTTTGTGGAGATGATTCGGGCTAATCGGGCATGTTGAAAATTCTTCTTCAATCAACTTCTCTTACATTTACAAAGTAAATTAAATGGCTTCTGTTTCACACTCGGACCGGCAGTTCAAACTAATTAGAATAAACTCCACAATGCCTGGCTGTTCAGTCGGTAGATAGAATTGTTCAAAAGTAACACATGGCTCCACACTGTCAACACTAATTAAACAGAACGTGGGGATTAACTGCTCAATGAGTGGGTCGTTATTTTCATTGCTTTGAGGTACTGAGAGATGCACAATTTAATACTGATCACAAGAAATATGTTTCAGTAAACAAAGCTGCAAGGACACAAATAAAATATAATAAACAAGGTTCAAACAGACAAATCTTATAAGGTTACTAACAAAGTAGCTGCGTTGCTGTGAGGTAAACTCAGGGAGCTGCAGCAATCACCTGCTATTACTATAATCTGCCAGCAGTTGCTAACTAAATGTTGCTCAGAGAAAGCGCTTATGGCTTCTTTTGACAAAATACAATTGAACAAAAATAGCATGAATGTTGAATTTCTTTGAGACTTTAGAAAACGAGATTAGACATTTTTAGACCTTAAATTCTTGAAAACAAAATTAAAATGATTTAAGTCTTTTTATTGACAAGTTCTTCAACTAGCTCAACTTTTGCAGGTAGGCATCACATGATTGGAAAGGTAGTCAGATGACACGTAATTGAAGGATTCTTACAGGTAAAATTAAATTATTTATCATCAACTAGTTTTTTGGTGTAGGTCTACGTATTTTATAATGTTCAATTCATATAATACTAATAGTAATTTAAAGATGTGGCAAATTGGTCATTTGTAAATGAAATCATAAATGTTATTGAATTACTTGTTTTGCTACAACATGAATATAGCCTAGGCTAAATGTTGAATTATGAGAAGCAGAGTGTCATAGTTGTAAAATAATCAGCAACAATTCTAAAACACATGATAGTCACTTTATACATTATATTGCAGACTATAATAAAACATATTTGAGTTGCGTAGTGTTTGGCGAAAGAAAACACAGGACGGCTTGTCATCATTGATGGAACAATGCATTCTAAATTATATCAGCAAATTCTAATGGAAAATGTTTGGACATCTATCCTGTGAACTGAATCTCAAGAGAAGGTGCGTCACGCAGCAAGACAATAATCCTAAGCACACAAGCCTTTCTACCAAAGAATGGTTAAAGTAAATGTTTTTGAATGGCCAAGTCAATGTCCTGAACATAATCTGACCAAAATGTTGTGGAAGGACCTGAAGCAACCAGTGCATGTGAGGAAACCAACCAACAATCCTAGAGTTGAAACTGTTCTGTACATAGAAATGGGCTAAAATTCCTCTAAGCCAATGTGCAAGACTGATCAGTTACCGGAAACAATTAGTTGCAGTTATTGGTGCACAAGGGAGTCACACAAGATACTAAAAGAAAAGGTTTACAAATGATCATTTCCTCAAATGATTTCTTGTCCTTTGTATATAGGGATAACATGCAACCCTGTTACACAAAGTTTAACCCTTTTTAATAAAGATTTCAACAGAAAGAAAATAACATTATAGATACTGTATCCTGCAATATTTCGACACATTTTTACAATTTTCATCCCCTCCACCACCCATCCCAATCCTGCCTCCTCCCCCAAACCCACAAAAAAAAACAGACAAACTGACAACACACTACCCCTGCGTCGAGCTAATAGTGTAGTAAAAGCAATGATATCGGCATTTTTCGAATTTTCCGAGAGAGAGTCACCTGGGACTCCAAACACAGCTATCAGGGGGCATGGAGCTAAATTAATTTTAAGTGCTTCTTAAAGAATATGGAATACAAAGGTCCAATAGTTACTCAATTATGAGCAAGTAAAAAACAGATGGTGGAGGTCACATGGGGAGGAACGACATCTGTCACACACATTCACCACTGTGGGATACATTTTGGACAGTCTGGACCTCGAGTAATGAATTCTGTTGGTCACCTGGAACTGAATGAGTCCAAGACAAGCGCAAGATGAAGTGGAACTTGTTCTGTCGATCACTCTATCCCAGAAATCCTTTGAAAATACAACCCATTTCTTGCTCCCAAGCAGTTTTGGGTATATTAATGGAGTGTTTATCACAGGACATAATCCAAGAATAGATTTGTAAAATCACTGATTTCTGTTGAGGTAGAAAATTCAATAGCTCATTCCAGGGCTGGGTGGGGGGTAGTAAAGGGAAGCTTGCAAATTCAGAAGAGATGAAATGTCTCTTCTGCAGATATTGACAAAAATGAAATGGGGCAAAGCATGTTTAACAACCAAGTTGGGAAAGCTATAAAAAAACTAAATTTTCATAAAGATCATTGAAGGTTTTAATGTCGTTCAATTTCCAGAAAGGGAAGGCACTGTCAACTACAGATGGAGTAAATGTGGTTGTTATTAATAGGGCCCAAAATGGATAAAAGCAGAACTTAAAATGGTGCCGAAACTGGTAGCATAATAGGGCAGGCAGAGAGAAGGAGCATGAAAGACCTTCTAGCAGGCACCGAGATGTGTCTGGGGAGAGCAACCAGAATAGCGGATCCACAAGGTTGGCGGCCCAATGGTAATATAGAAAATTTGGAAGTGCGAGCCTACCGCTGAATTTACATCGCTTACAAAAACAGACATAGGTAAGATATTCATTTTAACAGCGTTGATTTCACCTGTAAGAGACGGGGTAAGTTACCCCATCTCTTAAAATTGGCCTTCATCTGGACGAGAAGGGGGAAAAGTTAGCTGAAAGGAGAGATGGCAGTGAGCTAGTCACATACACTCCAAGGTATTTAAAGCCCAAATGATTAAGTTGAAATGGCAAATCTATCTGCTGGAGCAGTAATGCGGCTGGATTGATTGGGAAACACTCGCTTTTTTTTTTATTTAGCTTGAAACCGGAGAAAGACCTAAAACTCTCCAGAATGAAAAGAATATTTGGTAGAGACGTTGTTGGATTGTGTACATATAACAGCAAGTCATCAGCATATAATGACAGCTTATGTTCAATTCCCTCCCATAAGACACCCTGGAAAGAAAATGAGGCCCATAAGGCCACCAAAAGGGGCTCAATAGCGATAGCGAAGACTAAGGGAGAAAGAGGGCAGCCCTACCTGGTCCCAGGTTTCAGGATGAAGTAGTCGGAGTGATTATCATTGGTACAAACACTGGCCTGTGGGGATGTATATAGCAGCCTAATCAAAGCAATTACTTTGTAACCAAAACCAAACTTTTTATGAGCGGCAAATAAGTATTCCCATTCAATTATGTCAAAGCATCAAGCGATACCACAAGTTCCGGTGATTTTGAAAACTGTTTTGAATAAATAATGGTAAACAGGGTCTGAATGTTAGCAAATGACTGTCTACCCTTAATGAAGCCTGTCTGTTCCTCTGAGATGACTGAAGGGAGGGTTGCCTCTAAGCGCCTCACTGCCAATTTGCATCCACATTGAGGAGGCTGAGGGGCCTGTAATAGGAGCAGGCTGAGGGGCCTGTAATAGGAGCAGGCTGTGGGATCCTTCCCTTTCTTAAGCAGAAGAGCTATAGACGCCTGTGTCAAGGTTGGGGGGGAGCACACCATGGTCCAATGATTCATTATACATTAGGGCTGTAACAATATGTGATATGAAACCGAAATCACGAAACTCAGATCCACGAACCTGTGTGAGAAGGCAGAATCGCGACACACCCCTTCCACCTTTCAGAGTTATCCTTCCTATCCAGATCTAATGCAACCACATCTTTAAATTACTATTAGTATTATTTGAAGTGAATATTATATAATATGTAAACCTACACCACAAAACTAGTTGAGGATAAATTATTTTACCTGTAAGCATCCTCCAATTACGTGTCATCTGACTAACTTTACAATCATGTGACGCCTGCCTGCAAAAGTTCAGCTAGATTAAGAACGTTTTCGCAGACCCATAAAGACTTAAATAATCTTAATTTATTTTTCCAGAATTGAAGGTCTAAAAGAAATGCGACATTCATGGTATTTTTGTTCAATTGAATTTTGTCTGAAAGAAGCTATAAACGCTTTCTCTGAGCCACATTTAGTTAGCAACTGCTGGCAGATTATAGTAACAGCAGGTGCTTGCGGCAGCTCCATGATTTTACCTCATAGCAAGGCAGCTACTTTGTTCGTTAGTTACCTTATAAGCTTTGTCTGTTTGTGAGTATTGTTTATGATATTTTATTTGTGTGTCCTTGCAGTTTTGTTTACTGAAACATATTTATTGTGATCAGTATTAAATTGCGCATCTCTCAGTACCTCAAAGCAATGAAAATAACGACCAACTCATTGAGCAGCTAATCTCCACGTTCTCGTTTCATTAGCGCATACAGTGTGGAGCCATGTATTACTTTTGAACAATTCTTTCTACCGACTGAACAGCCAAGCTTTGTGGAGTTTCTTCTAATTAGTTTGAACTGCTGGTGGCAAGTGTGAAACAGAAGCCATTCAATTTACTTTGTAAATGTAAGAGGACTTGATTGAAGAAGAATTTTCAACATGCCCGATTAGCCCGAATCATCTCCACAAAGGAGTTTAGTTCCGTTTGTCTTTCAACAGTATTTTGTCAAATATAAGTGTTATAGCTTATATCATAAGTGTTATAGCTTTGGCTATTCATTTATTTTAGTTTCAACATGCCCGAATCATCTCCACAATGGAGTTTAGTTCCATTTGTCTTTCAACAGTATATTGTTACAAAGACAACATAGGTGTAATATACCTGTTACTTAGGTATATTGTTAATAATTTGCATGGTTAATATTGTTCTTTGGTCAGTTTTTAGGCAAGGCAAGTTTATTTATATAGCACATTTCATACACAATGGCAATTCAAGGTGCTTTACATAAACAGGAAAGCATAAAAATTTAAAGCAATTAAAATAAAAATGAAAAACAATTAGAAAAAAGTACAGTTTAAGAAATAAAAGAGAGACTGAACAAACCATATAAAATATAGTGCAATCAGTTCTGACTTAGCACAGTGTTAATTCAGTAAATGCGTAGCTAAACAGATGTGTTTTGAGTCTGGTTTAAAGGTGACTACTGTTGGAGCACATCTGATCTCCTCTGAAAGCTGGTTCCAGTTGCGGCTGGCATAGTAGCTAAAAGTAGATTCTCCGCGTTTTGAGTGAATCCTTGGTATCTCTAGCTGATGTAATCCTGATGATCTGAGTGGTCTGTTGGGTTTATATTCAATGAGCATATCTGCAATGTATTTAGGTCCTAGGCCATTGAGTGATTTATATACCAGTAATAATACTTTAAAGTCTATCCTAAATGTGACTGGGAGCCAGTGTAGAGACTTGAGG
>JACXGM010024286.1:0-15800 GCA_016801145.1 Umbra pygmaea
TGGTCAAACACAGGTGGATTAATCAGTTTGTCCAATAATGTAAAACAGGAAACAAATGAGCTGCCTTAAGTTCAGGAAGTAGTGGAGCTGTGCATATAGCCTATTTCTCAAAGTTTCAATGTAACAAAATTCGTTTTTATGATGGAATAAAACGTTTGTATATAACGTTAGCAAACAAATTACAGCTGACAAACTACTTCTGTAATTTTCTAAAAACATGACATTAACTTACCCGTTGCCAAAAATTGCAGCATTATCAGCCGTCTCCAACCGCGATGCCCGCACTGAAGTACATTTCCTCTACGAGTTCTGTGGTAGCTACTTTTAATAAGAGGGTCTTGTGTTTATTTTCTTCATGTTTTGCATCTGCCATCTAGTGGACCGGAGAGTTAGCGCATATGCAAAACGAAAAGTCGGTAGTGTCTGGTTAACAATTGCCGCAATGTGAACACAGACCCGACGTAAGAAGTTGCTACCTCCCACAGAGGTGCTAAATGCTTTCGCAACAAAGTTGCAAAGGATTGCCAGTAGTTGCCGCAGTGAGCAAGAGCTATTATTGTTGATTTTAAGATGATTTTTATAGGTGTGTGGAAATATAAAATTTACTGACAAATTTGACCAAACTTTGAAACTTGATATCTCCGGTTGTGATAGACCCACAAAAACCCTTCACCACTATTTTTTTACGCCAGAACATCCTCCTTCTAATGGTATCATCCCTTTCTTTCTGTCATGTATGTGTCAGCAGATATGACATTGTGAGTTCTTTATGCATAAATGAACCATTGGGTCGGCCATTTTGTCGGCCATTTTGCATTGTATTTCTTAGTGCTTATCACCCTATAGGAAGGCACATATGGGACACCTAAATATCAAACGGCAGGTCAATCGGATCTACGGTTGATTTTAAGTTAATTTTCATAGGTTTTGTCAAATTTTCACTGTAGAAATAAATCCAAGATGGCGGACTTTATGGGTTCTTGAGGCAAATTTGTTTCTCATGAGGAATGACATAGGTACACCAAAGGGCATGTCTCTACGCCAAACGGGGTACGAATGGCAGCTTTTTCGTCGAGCCTTATTGGGATGGTTATTATAGCGCCACCTATAGACGAATCGTGTTCACTTTCTTGGGCCAAGTTACGCGTATCTTCTAGTTTCAGTATACAAATTTATACAACTTTTTACCACAAACTTTTTGAGTTATTTAGTAGTTTCAAGGAAAAAAAAATAAATAAATATAGTTGCAAGCAACGATGGGACGGGGTACTCCGATATGGGAAGTATAGGAAAATATGCTTCCAATGGTACCAACCATTACTTTCTAGCATGCACGGTTCAGGAAATATGACACTGTGACATCATTGTGAGTCATTGAACCATCGTTCGGCCATTTTGTCTGCCATTTTGCAATGTATATTTTAGTCCATATCACGATTAAGGAATGTATCTCTGAGATATGTATATCCCAAATCTCAGGCCGATTGGACTTATTGTTGATTTTAAAATAATTATTTTAGGTGTGAGCCAATGTTAATGTATGGACAAAATTGACCCAACCTTCAGAGTCAATATCACAGGCTGTGATGAACCCACATGGACAAATCATACCTCATTCTTTGTAGCAGAACACCCTCTTTCCATCGTTACCAAGCATTACTTTCTATCATGTATGGTTCAGGAAATATGACATTGAGAGTTCATCATGCATCAGTGAACTATGTGTCGGACATTTTGTCAGCCATTTTGTTTTGTATACCTTAGTCCATATCACCATTAAGGAAGGCATGTATGAGACACATGTATGTCAAAACGCAAGTCAATCAGACTTGTTGTTGATTTTAAGAGGATTTTTATAGGTGTGGGTGAATGTTCATTTATGGGCAAAAGTGACCAAATTTTGAGAGTCAGTATCACAGGCTGTGATAAACCCACATGGACAAAACACACCTCATTCTTTGCAGTGGAACTTCCTCTTTCCATTGATACAAACCATTCGTTTCAATCATGTATGGTTCAGAAAATGACATTGAGAGTTCATCATACATCAGTGAACCATTGGGTCGGCCATTTTGTCTGCCATTTTGCATTGGAGTTCTTAGTGCTTATCACCCTATAGGGATGCAAGTATAAGACATATGTATACCGAAAGCCACATCAGTCTGACTAATTGTTGATTTTAGGATGATTTTTATAGGTTTTGGCAAATTTTCACTGTACAGAAAAGTCCAAGATGGCGGACTTTATGGGTTCTTGAGGCTTTTTTGATCATCCTGACGAATAAGGCAGGCACACAAAGTTTCAGCACTATATGTTAAATGGGGTGAAAATGGCAGCATGTTGAAATTAATAAATTAGGGAAAACATACCCCGGTTTGAGACTTGATATCACTGGCTATGATGAACCCACATGGACAGTTCACCCACCTTTCTTAGCAGCAGAACTCCTTCTAAGAATTCATTACTTTCTATCATGTATGGTTCAGGAAATATGACACTTTGATGTCATTATTTGTCACTGAACCATGTGTCGGCCATTTTGTCAGCCATTTTGTATTGTATCTCTTAGTCCATATCACCATTAAGGAAGGCATATATGAGACACCTGTATGCCAAAGCGCAAGTTAATCAGACATTTTATTGATTTTAAGATGATTTTTATAGGTTTTGTCAAATTTTCACTGTACAGAAAAATTCAAGATGGCAGACTTTATGGGTTCTTGAGGCTTTTTTGTTCATCATGAGAAATAAGGCATGTAAACAAAGTTTCAGCACTATAGGTCAAATAGGGTGGAAATGGCAGCATCTTGACATTCATAAATTTAAAAAAAACATACCCAGATTTAAGACTTGATATCACCGGCTTTGATAAACCCACATAGAGAGTTCACCCACCATTCTTAGCAGCAGAACTCCCTATTTCCTTTGTTATCATTCATTACCTTCTATCATGTATGGTTCAGAAAATATGATATTGAGAGTTCATTATACATCAGTGAACCATGTGTCGGCCATTTTGTCAGCCATTTTGTATTGTATCTCTTAGTCCATATCACCATTACGAAAGGCATCTCTGAGATACGTGTATGCCAAATCTCAGGCCGATCTTACTTATTTTTGATTTTAAGAAAATTATTTTAGGTGTGAGCCAATGTTCACGTATGGAAAAAATTGACCCACCTTTCAGAATCAATATCACAGGCTGAGATGAACCCGCATGGAAAAATCATGCTTGATTCTATGTAGTAGAACACCATCTTTCCATCGTTAACAAATATTACTTTCTATCATGTATGGTTCCGGAAATATGACATTATAATTTCGCCATGCATCAGTGAACCATGTGTCGGCCATTTTGTCCACTGTTTTGTATTGTATGTCTTAGTCCACAATTAAGGAAGGCATATAATCACCATTAAGGAAGGCATATATGAGACACCGGTACACCAAAGCGCAAGTCAATCAGACTTTTTGTTGATTTTAAGATGATTTTTATAGTTGTGGTCAAATGGTCATTTATGGGCAAAAGTGACCAAATTTTGAGAGTCAATTGCACAGGCTGTGTTTAACCCACATGGACAACCCAGACCTTATTCTTTGCAGTGGAACTCCCTCTTTCCATTGATAACAACAATTATGTTCTGTCATATATGAGTAAGCAGATATGACATTGTGAGGTCCTCATGCATCAGTGAACCATTGGGTCGGCCATTTTGTCTGCCATTTTGCATCATATTTCTTAGAGCTTATCACCCTATAGGGATGCCAGTATAAGAAATATGTATGCCGAAAGCCAGGTCAATCAGACTTATTGTTGATTTTAAGATGATTTTTATAGGTTTTGGCAAATTTTCAATGTACAGAAAAATCCAAGATGGCGGACTTTATGGGTTCTTGAGGATTTTTTGATCATCCTGACGAATAAGGCAGGTACACAAAATTTCAGCATTGTATGTCAAACGGGGTGGAAATGGCGGCATGTTGAAAATCACAAATTGAATCATGAACTATAGCGCCCCTACTGGAGGAATCGGGGTGGGCCTAAGCATGGTAGGTACTCAGGGGCTATAGTTTATGGGGGCAAAAATATAGCATTTTCTACCAGGGAGTTTTTGAGTTATTCAGTAGTTTACAGGAAAAGCATAATAATAGTAATAATACTAACAATTACAATAGGGTTACTCCTGACGGAGTACCTCTAATAATACCGACAATTACAATAGGGTTACTCCTGACGGAGTACCCCTAATAATACCGACAATTACAATAGGGTTACTCCTGACGGAGTACCCCTAATAATACCAACAATTACAATAGGGTTACTCCTGACGGAGTACCCCTAATAATAATACTAACGATTACAATAGGGTTACTTCTGACGGAGTACCCCTAATAATAATAATAATACCGACAATTACAATAGGGTTACTCCTGACGGAGTACCCCTAATAATAATCTTTAGAAAAACAATAGGGCCTTCACCTTCGGCTTGGGCCCTTATAAGAAGAAGAAGAAGAAATATAGCTGCGAGCAGCGATTGCGGGCCCAAGCCGGGTGGCACCGCAACCCTGGTGCCTCTAGTTACCTTTTAAGAGCCATGTTCACTCATTCAAATAAAGAGCATTTTTCCATGTGTGTGAAATTCGTTGTTCCTCACCTTACTTGATGTCAGGTTTCGGATTACTTGTTTTGAAATAAAAATGTTGATTCCTCATCCATTTCATTGTAAGCATTTCAATTTAACTTTCAAACGATTCAAGAATCATGCACTGTTTTCTGCGCTGACCACAAATCCAAAATGTGACATAAAGCAGTGGTTCTCCAACTTTTTGGTTTGTTTTCCTCAAACGTGTTTTTTATAGGCAATATTTAGGTTATGCCAGATTTTTTTAAAGGTTTAAATAGGCTATATAAAAACAGAAAGATTGTTTAAATCTACAGCTATAGCTATTTACACAACACACTCTGATTTAAAAAGGACAAAAGTAGGATAAAAAAAATTCCAAAAATGAAGTGTTGTGATTTTTATTTTAACCTCAATAATTTTTGATAGTCCTTTTCCATTAGTAGATTTCACAAAGTGCTTTTACAGACACCCGGCCTGAAACCCAATAGGGCCAAAAAAAAAAGAATTTGGTTCCTGTTGGTTGTCAGATGAGGTCATGGGTCGGTAGGGAATTTTGTTTATTTTTTATTTTTTTGACAGCAAGAGATAGGTAGGAATTTTTTATCATTTTTCTTTTTCTTTATAGTAGCGATGGATACTTCATTTTTTCATAACATACCCTACCTGTACTACATGTACAGTACCACCTTGTGTGTCCCATCATGTTACACACACACACACACACGCACACACACACACACACACACAGAAAAGCCCGCTCCCCAAAATGTAATTTTTCAGGTTGTCTTTTTTGGTCTGTACAACTTTCGGCGGGGGCAAATGAGGAAGTTGCTGTGCACAAAACAGCATCTCGAATGCGGACGGAGTGCACACTAGCCCTAAAATGACCAAGCAGCAAATGAATACAAATGTTGAGAAATAACATTACTATATCATTTAGTACTACAGCCTACTATCCGATGTGATGTTATTACAAATTTCCACACATTAATAACTGATAATGTTTTAAGAATTAGACATAATCTGAGGTATGAATCTGTTGTAATAGCATATTCATGTAACACATCTATTAAATTCATTGCTAATAATTACTGAGTTTTTGTGAACAGAGTATCGTCAATAAACAATAATATTCAAAAAATAGGCCTATTCCTGGTATTTGGCCTACTACCAATAGCTGGAAGGAAGATTGGTTTTGCCTTAATAGGCTAATGTTAACATATATGGTGGCTTGAGTATTTAGCCAATATACTGTGACTTCCTCTGAGGTTGGCTCCCGTTTGTTGCGTTCTCTGCTATGTTTTGCAACTCTTGGATGAAGGGGTGATGTTGACTGTGTACCATGTTAGTGAAGAAGAAACTCATATTTCTCACTTTGCTGTGCACTGACCGGTTTTCAGATGTCGGGAGCGAGATTGTAAGGGCAATGAGTCTCTAGAGTTTGAATTCATTGTCCAACATTGGTGACGGTACCCTGCGCAATATACTTCATTTGAATGTTTGGATTTGATTAGAAAGCAATGTCTTTCAATGATATTAAATGATATTAAATAAATGAACACTTCTAAATCTTATTTTCAATTTTGCCTGCAGCATTTTTATGTGCGCATGATAGACTGTGCTTAATTAAGTCTGCAGTAGAATCGCAACCTTCAAATCAAACGACTAAATGGAAGTAACGCCAAGAAGCCTGGCTCTTAACTCTGTAAAATGAATTATTCAAAAGTATTAAAATATATGAATCGCATACGACACTTGCGCTAATGTATCACAACCTTATACAATCTATGATCACAACGAGATCGTGGAGATTTACAGCACAATGAAAGTGGGTCGTTATTTTCGTTGGTTTGAGGTAGCCTACTGAGCGATGACATAAATAAAAATATCCTAAACAAGACTCAAAACAGACGAGGCTGATAAGATAACTAACAAACAAATTAGTTGCGTTGATGAGGTACGGAGCAGCCGCATCACCTGCTATTCCTGTTCTGTACTAAAATGTTGGTTCCATTACGTTCCCTGCTATGTTTTGCAACTCTTAGATGAAGGGGGGATTTTGACCGTGTATTATGTTAGTAAAGAATAAACTCGTATTTCTCACTTTGCTGTGCACTGACCGGTTTTCAGATGTCTGGAGCGAGATTGTAAGGCGCAGCAACCTAAACGCACCCCTTTGCGTATTGATAACACGACATTACACTTCCACTTGTTAGCAGACTCCTGCCTCTCATCATGTCATCTAAATGGTTGCTCTTGCATTCCAAGATGAGCTGTCGCATTGATGGACGGATTAAAGCATCTCTGTTTCATCTCACTTTAACGTTGTGGTTTGCTCTTTGCAAACGAGCTCCCTCATCAATTAACTTGTTTATGGGCACCTGACCAAAAAGTTTCAGTCTACTAATGGAGCCAATGTGTTCACAACACACGTCATGTCTTTTAGTAGCCCGATCCAAATTCTTTTTATCGCAAAATCCCAAGGCAGACAAAATGTTAAACTTTGAATAAGATTTACAATTCCCCATCAGAAGGCATGGCCAACAATACAGTTCGTTAGTTGTAGGACTGCCTGTTACTAGCCAAGAATATTTCTCATACCAGACCATGTTGAATTTTGAATTTATCTGGCGAACTTGAGCATTTATGGAAAATGTAATCTGTGAAGTTTGGTCTTCCATCAGTTTTGATCCTTACCTTCTCTGCATAATCCAAACTCTGGAATTGCTGCAACAACAAATAATCCACTAGTGGTTATTTTCCATCCCACTCTCTGCGCCCAATGCCATGCCTCTCTGCCTCGCCACTAATGTCCTGACCGAAATCCATAGCCATTGCCTTAGACCTGCCGAGCTGCACAAGCTAAAACTAGCTAGCTACTTAAAAAAACAAGGAAAACGTAATGTTGAAAAATCACAATGTCCACACTAGCTAGCTAATTCTCAATAAAAATATAAAAGAATAAAACGTTGTCCATAATTTGAGGTTATAATTTTCCTATACCCAACACATTTGATATTCGCTTTACCATCAGGTCGTTGTACGTACAACTTGGAGAATTGAAGATGACATTTCAGGGCTCGACAGTAACGATGGCCCGATGGCTTGGGGCCAGTAAAAAGTAACGTTGGGACAGTTAGACTAGCAACTCACTGTCCCGATCGGGCCACTGCAAAGGAATGATTGAAGAAAGAAAATTGCATTGTAAAACTTAACATCCTCCATACGTTTTGGAATTTGCTACATGGGTAAATATATTTGCATCTCGCGCACTGTTGGCCAATCAATAGTTGAGTAGTGACTGTCAAATTACAACTGGCGCGAGACACTGAAGTGAAGATTCAGCAGCAAAGGAGAGCTATGAGCTCAAACGAAAGCGAACTTTTTTACCTCAGTGGAAAAAATAATTTACCTGGGTTGACTTTGATGGAACTAAAATGCACTGTATCGTCTGTCGTATATTTCCGTCTAAAGGAGACAATAGTGGATCTTTTTACGAAAACAATCCCTGACCATCCATGTTAGTAGACAGCGCCTGGTTTGCGTGACAGCTAAGCGGGTCTTTGACGATCCATCTTCCGGGCCGTTGACCATGCTGGTTATGAATTTGAATGCAGATGCCCATAGTGTGATTGCACGACTTATAACAACCGCATATCACATAATTAAGACGGACCAGCCGTTTGCCTCGTTCCCCCGGGCTATTGAACTGCAACAGAAAAATTGTGTCGACTTGGGGTATCAGTATCACACTGATGTGGCGTGTCACAGGTAAGTAGCTAGATACTGGGCAGATAATGGTTATAAACATTTAGCTAATTGGCAAGATGTTATGTTATAGTTAACGTTTCCTCTGTGTACATGTGGGTTTATAGACTTACCTCTCCTAATAAAGTTATATTTTTATAAAAATGGGACTTTGATCGTCAATACTTTGTCAACGATACCTGCCAGAAAGACAATTATATTTTATGAATCTGCACACCGCGGTGTATTTTGATAATCAATATTATACCATTCTAAAAAATGTTAAATGACTCTACGGTTTTATTATTCTAGAGATGTTTTATTTTGCGATTTAAAAACGGACATGGCTGATTAGGGCTGAGTGAATTTTGGCTGAGAAAATTCTCTTTTTTATTGAGGGACCAGAGGCTTCACAGTTTAAGCCAGTCAGAGTTGTGAAGAGATTGCTGTCATTAGGGAAGAGAGCATGTCATGTTTGACGTTAAAAGTAAATTGTTTTGCTGACTTATTTTTTTTTATCACAAAAAATGCGATTTCTTTTTTGTTGTTTTTATATCCAGGATGTGTTTAATAAATGGTTAAAAATGTTAACAGAATAATATAAGTTCTAAGTCTTTGGTTTTGTTGTAACAATTATAAATTTGGACCTTGGGGGGGACGGGACAGTAAAAATTGTCTTGGGGCCAGTAAGTTTCAAACCCACTGGCCCGGGGGTTAAAATTGTTAACGTTGAGCCCTGCATTTGGAACAAATCATTGGACGAACGAGATGTCAATATTGTATTGTGGTAGTTGATTGGTAAGGGAGAGGGTTCCTCCAAGGCATCTTATGACATGTGTCTTGGCCAATAAGAAACTATCATGTATGATTTTGTGTTTAAACTAAACACACCCAAAGACAGTTTACAGCCAGCCACACACACACACACACACACACACATAAACACAGACACCAGACCTGACCTTCACTAAAATATCAGACTTTCTGTTCCTCTGAGCTAATGATTGTAAATTAGAAAGTTGTTTGGCTTGAGGAGAACAATATAAATACAGAGTTTTGTAACTGTAGGTAAAACTAACTAAGTTATAACACGCTTTATATGTCCTTTCTTAGTCACATAAATTTGTTTCCTCGCCACGGCCAAACCGTTCGAGATATCAACAATCCGTTCGCAATTTAGCATCCTCAATGTCTTTATGCACACCGACTTTGGGGGCAAATGGATGAATTCCCTAGGAAGAGTACTTTAAATTCCAGAGGAGGCGTTTCCAAACAACCCATAATCGACCCATAATAACTGACTTCCTGTTGGGCTGACGTAAAACTTAGAGCACGCGTTTCATATTATTACATGCAAGCGTGTTTGTTATATGTACAAGTGTTCGAATCCCGTTCTAGTGGGCGCTGTCAAGCCCCCCTGCCACGCCCGGGTTCCAGCTTCAGTCCGGCCCCGATGGCCGCGAGTTCTGACCCGTGTGGCAAATTTCAAGAGTTTTCGAGCACGTTAAGGACCCTGGAAATGCCCAAACGGTAGGAAAATAATAATAAGAAGAAGAAGAATAAGAATAATCCTTACAAAAACAATAGGGCCTTTGACTTGGGCCCTAATAATCCTTACGAAAACAATAGGGCCTTCGCCGTTGGCTTGGGCCCTAATAATCCTTACGAAAACAATAGTGCCTTCGCCTTTGGCTTGGGCCCTAATAATCCTTTGAAAAACAAAAGGGCCTTCGTCTTTGGCTTGGGCCCTAATAATTTACCCTCGATGTGAGCTACGTGCCTTGTACACATGTGGCTCAAATTAAATTGAATGTCAAAATAAAACAAGGCTAACACCCTCATTTATTGGGTTATATATAAATGTCTTATATGCCCTTAAAGCTTAGAATATTGGGATTCTAGCAAGCTCGGTTTTGGTGTAGCTACAAAATTAATAACGTTAGACTACTTAATGTCACGTACGCGTCTTGAAAACAATTACATTTTACTTAGGGAATATAGGTTAGCACATTTCACTTATGTTAAACTTTTACTACAAAATGTTGTACATACAGTCGTAAATCTCTCTTTTTGGTCATCTAAAGGTCCCAGTAATGACATAAAGCATAGTTTTCCCAGGTAAAATCCATCTTGTCATGTGAAAAATGCAATTTCTTGACCAGACTGTTACTGAATGTATTCATACATAAATGAAAAACCTAGTGTATTTGAACTGCTGGCCTGCAATTCTGAACAAAAGACGGATGTGAAAAGTGTCCAAAAGCTCAGCAATTTCGTCATATATGTCATCCTTATGAAACAGAGATCTTAAAAATGTCCAAGATTAACAATTTTAACTGAAGATTGACAGAGATAATTTACGAAAGAAATGTGTTGGTCGTCTCATGACCCGGATGTAAACGTCATCACGGAGCATTTTTTCTAAAAAGATAGTTTTACAAACAAAGCTACAGCTCATTGGCTGTTCACTGAATCATTCTAAAATGTTAGACATATGTGGCCAGCCCCTTAGCAACATGATTTGAATTGCGTCCAGCACCCTATTTCAATATATGGCTTTATAGGGTTCTTTCAAAGAGGATGTAGAAAAATAAAAACAGAAAATAATTATGCATTTTCTTTATTTCATCATGTGCCATATTCACTGTGCATATTTATTTTTGAAATGAATTTTACATATCCAAAAATTTCAAAGTCTTTTCTTAAAAAAAATATCAACCATATGTTTGTCTTTGCCTCAGGTCCAGTGTAACAAGAGCTTAACTTTGGGAATGTTTTTTTTAGGGAGAATTTGACAATTAGGGAGCGATCACTAAGTAGTTAAATGTACTGTATGTGTTTAAATGTCTAATATTTATAGGGGCTAGGTTCCACTCAGTAGCAGCTATAACAGAAAAAGCGGTTTGGCCAAATAAAGGGAATAATACAGTCTCCCCTTGCTGCACCTCTGGTTCTACCATGAACAGCTGTTCTGATGTTGACAAACTGGTGGAGAGGAGGGGATGATAAACTGTGAATAATTTTATAGATAAGACATAGTGTAGATGACCACTAGCAGTGTTTTAATATGATTATCCTGTTTTTTATGCTTTTATTTCATGTGAGTTTTATTATGACGTTATGCTATCTGCATGTGGGATTAATCTCTCCATGCGCATGCTCACACTCGTAAAAGAGAGAAAAGGGTCACAAAAGGGCACGTTACAAGAAGATGCATGTTTAGAGTCAACTAAAGTGTTTTTGTTTTCTTTGAAGTTTTATACCAAGATTCAAGATTTCTTTATTGTCATACCACAGTACACTGTAGTACGAAATTACGTGCAAAGTTCACAGCTAAAAAAAAATACAACCCAGAAACAGCTAAAAAGCACTGTAGAAAAGTTTAGATATTAGCTATATACATGAAATAAATAAATGCTTATATGGGTGTGCAGAACCAGAATAATGATAAATATTGAATATATAAATATCTAGATATATAGATAGATAAGACAGATAATTATGTACCTGAGTAGTAGTCAGATTGATTGTTCTGTTCTATTTTAGTGGTTTTCCTTGTTCAGTAGTCTGACAGCAGTAGGGAAGAAGCTGTTTTTGAACCTTGCAGTCTTTGTTCTCAGACTGCGGTACCTCCTACCAGAGGGGAGGTGGGAAAACAGTCTGTGGCCAGGGTGAGTGAGGTCATTAATGATGCCCTTTGCTTTTGTCAGGCATCTTTTCTGGGCCAGCTACTGAATGGTTGACAGAGTAGTCCCAATAGTCCGTTCAGCCATCCTCACCACTCTGCTAAGTGCCTTTCTCTCTGTAACATTGGATGTGTTGTACCCTACCCGCACAAACTGAGGTCTGTCTGTGAGAAAATCCAGTATCCAGTTACACAGAGGAGAACTTATGCCCAGTGCATCTGAGCCCAGCTTGTTGACTAGATGCTGAGGGATTATTGTGTTGAATGCTGAGCTAAAAATAACAAACAGCATCCGCACAAGAGAGTTCTTGTTCTCCAGGTTTTCCAGGCTAAAATGCAGTGCCGTGGATATGGCGTCCCCAGTAGAGCGGTGCGGTCAGTAGGCAAACTGAAATGATTCCAGTGAAGGGGGAGGGAAGATGAGATGTGGTCCTTTACTAGTCTCTCAAAGCACTTCATTATTATAGAAGTGAGTGCTACGGGCCGGTAGTCATTCAAACTAGTAATAATGTTTGTTTTTGGAACAGGGATGATGGCTGAGGTTTTGTAGCATAAAGGCACAGCAGCTTGACTCAGTGAGATGTTGAATATATCCGTGAAGTCATGAGACAGTTGGGCTGCACACTCCCTAAGCAAGCAGCCCGGTATCATGTCTGGACCAGCAGCTTTCCGCGAGTCAATTTTCCTCAGCACCCGGTGGACATCTGCTGAATCCAGTGTGAGCACCTGGTCTCCTTCCTGTGGGGTAGTTTTCCTCGCTGGTGTGGTGTTCTGTACTTCAAAACTAACAAAGTAATTGTTGAGGTTGTTGAGATAATCCATACTGTTGTCACAGGACTGGGGAGAAGTCCTATAGTCCGTAACAGCCTGGATTCCCTGCCACAGTCTCCTGGTGTCTCTGTGGTCATTAAAGTGACCCTGGATATTTTGTCCATGCACCCTCTGCAAATCTTATTGCTTTATTCAGGTTGGCTCTTGCAGACCTGAGAGCAGTGACATCCCCAGATTTGAAGGCAGAGTTTCAGGCTTCGAGCAGGGCTCGGACCTCTGTCGTCATCCAGGGTTTTTGGTTTGATCGAAATGTGATGTTTTTTGTAACACAGACATCATCCATGCACTTGATTATGTATCCTGATACAACATCAGCATACTCCTCGATGTCTGTGGTATGGCCTTTGGTGGCAGCATCTCTGAAGACAGACCAGTCAGTGCATTCAAAGCAGTCCTTCAGAGCTGACATGTCTCCCTCTGACCAGACTCTCACCTGCTTTAAGGAGGGCTTTGATCTGCTGAGCAGGGTACTGTATGGGGGCGGGGTGATGCTCTGAATGCTCCCTTAATGTTTGTTTAAACATGATCCAGTGTGTTGGTTCCCCTTTTTGCAAAGTCAACATGTTGATAAAAGTGAGGGAGGACTTTTCTCATGTTTGCCTGATTGAAGTCCCCAGCAACTATGACTACTCCCCCTGGGTGTATAGTCTGCAGCTCGTTTATGGAATGAGACAGAGTTTTTAGGGCTGCTTTAGTATCCGCATCGGAAGGTATGTAAACAGCAATGATCATTATCACTGCCTTCACAAACACCGCCTCCGCTTCCTCTGATGGCGGGTATCGCTGGAGCGAAGAGTCAATGTTATGCAGACCTCTCGCTGAGAGCATCTTGAGTAAGTCCGCACTGTTATGATCAATAGTTCTTACTTTACAGAGAGTGCATGTACGTTTTTGCTGCCTGTGTGGACATTTGATGGCGAATGTGTCTAAAGTTACTGAGATTAAATTTGATTTGATTACAGACACTTTTTGCATGTGATTTAAATGACAAAAATTACTTCGCTTTCTTTGATGAAACCATTGCATTATAGTCCGCAAAGATTTTAAACCTTGGTTCTGTCCTGAAAATTGTTGAATCACACGTGTCCACTGGGTTTCCTGATAATCCCATCCCTGATAGCCGAGGAACAAGACAGTGAGCTCTGTCAAGCTTCGGTGGAGCCTTGAAGACAAGAGGAAAGTAGCTCAACCAGAAAACCAGCAACAAAACCGATAGGACGGGAAACCACAGCCTCTAAGCCGGCAATCCTCTCGCCATATGCGGAAGATCAAAGTTCTAGCTCATTAGTGCGGGGGGCCTGCTGTTCCAATTAATGATTTCAGCTGTCCAGACAGGGCAGCTGAGATGTCGTCCGAAAGCTCCACTTTAAAGGACTTAAGATCTGCTTGTGTAACTAATGGAGAGCTAGGCTCATCCTGGCTTTCAGAGTCAGCAACAGAGGGCGAAACGCTTGCCGCAGTCTTTTTTTGGATTTTGATGGATTCGGCATTATTGAAAGGCTGGTAACTACTATTATTTGAAATATAAATAAAGTTTGCAAAGATGCACTCTGTTATGGAGATCTCATCAATAAATCAGACTGGAGCTTCCACACAGCCAACTGCGTTGATCACATCTCCAACCGGAAGCTACCAGTATTTAAAAACTGTAGTCACTGTTAAAATTGTCTCTCTCTTTTGGAAATGACAGATGTATGATAAATTATTCACATACAACTGCAAAGCAACATAGACAGAAACACTAAAGACTTCCGGTTTGGAGAGGACGCTGGCACACGTTTGGCTGCCGCTTCTCCTGTGGTATTTAGTTTGTTTATTATTATTTTAACTCATTTTAACTCTCATTTAAAACTTCCTAATTCATTTTAATTTTTCTTAGTTTTAACTTGCTGCCAGATTTGCATATACCTACCTCGTCTAAAAACCAGCGTTTTAAAGTTTCCCCTGGTCTGTTTGCTATTGGTCTCATCTGCTGCCGTGTGTCTCCTGCACTGCTCCTGCTGCCTGCCTGCTGCTTGCGGGTGTCTCCGTGTGAGATCAGATCGGTCCCTGATGCTGTGTTAGCTGTTGGTGTGAAATGGCTGTATAACATCTTTGAATGTCATCATGCGACTTCACTTAATCATCTGGATTACTGTCATCTTCATTATACCTGGAATCAGCGTCATACAGTTGACTGAATTTCTGGACATCACCATGCTGAGGTACTCTTTATCTGAACTTTTATCTCTGGATTACCATGGCCGTCCAAATATGAGCCTAATTAAATCTCTGCGTTCCTTGCACCTCCTCCGCCGGCCTAGTTACATCCACAGAGGCTCTCGTCAGAGTCGTTCTGCCGCCGGTAATGTGTTTTGGTCCAACCACAGGCGCACGCGTCGTTCTTATGTACGCCGTGGAATCTGTAATAGAAATCTACGCTATCCAGAGGCTTGCTTTCAAAAGATTGTGGCGAATGTGTTCTGCAGCACTATGCGAATTGCTCATTTTAATACGAGGTCAATAAACAATAAAACAGCACTTTTCACCGACACTATTCTTGATAAAAGGATCGACATTCTCTGTCTTAGTGAAACGTGGCACAAAGACAATGACTATCTTAATCTGAATATGTGTGCCCCATCTGGATATAAATACATCAACGTCCCTCGAGCTTCTGGTAGAGGTGGTGGCCTGGCTGTAATATTTGGACCAAATGTATCAGTTAATGATATTGATGCTCCTTGTGTTTCATCATTTGAATGTCTGGTTTTTAAAATCAATGGTGTTTCACCTGTTCTTGTGCTTCTCATTTACCGTCCACCAAAACCAAATCCTGTATTTTTCTCTGAGTTTACTGAGTTGTTGACACTTCTTAGTCCACTCTGTCCTGCTATGGTGTTGACTGGTGATATCAATTTTCATATTGAT
>JACXGM010024287.1:0-10042 GCA_016801145.1 Umbra pygmaea
GATGAGATGTGAAAGGTTGTGTCTGCTGTAGTAACAATAAGATCTGTGATGAGATGTGAAAGGTTGTGTCTGCTGTAGTAACAATAAGATCTGTGATGAGATGTGAAAGGTTGTGTCTGCTGTAGTAACAATAAGATCTGTGATGAGATGTGAAAGGTTGTGTCTGCTGTAGTAACAATAAGATCTGTGATGAGATGTGGAAGGTTGTGTCTGCTGTAGTAACAATAAGATCTGTGATGAGATGTGAAAGGTTGTGTCTGCTGTAGTAACAATAAGATCTGTGATGAGATGTGGAAGGTTGTGTCTGCTGTAGTAACAATAAGATCTGTGATGAGATGTGGAAGGGGATAGACAACAGACACATTTTACAGGAGCCAGCATATTTTTTTGGGACAAAAAGAGACAGTGAATGAGTATGAATATTACAGTGTTGTTACATTACCTTTACCGTCCTCTCTTACCTTCCTCAAATAACTCAGCAGAACAACTTGGCAGAACTGTCTTAGTTTCGGCTACAGTCTTTGTTGCAGGTGACAACAATGCCACTGGACTAGATGCCACTAGATGCTGCCACTTCAGAAAACATTGACGCTTACTTACTCTAATTCAGAGCAGCCAGGGAGAGACAGGCCACACTCCTAGAGCCTGGCAGGCAATTTACAGTTCAAAACACGATTCCCTCATCTGTTTCACATCACCTTCTTATTGCAACTTTTCACTGCCATTAGTCTGAAATTGCCCCTGTCCCAACATTTTTGGAACGTGTTGCATGCATCAATTTCTAAATATTAATCTTCCAAAAACAATGAAGTTGATTAGGTAAAACATCAAATACCTTGTCTTTGTCTGTTTTTTGTTTCAAATACAAGTAAAGGACTTTTGTAAATTACTCTTTGTTTATATTAGCCTTTTCCATACTCTCCCAACTTTTTGGGAAATGGGGTTGTAATATTACTGTATGCCATGCTATGTCATCATGGGTCAGTTAGTGCAAATGCCCCCACACCAATGCTATGTCACTGTATAATGTAATGTAGTATTATAAATTCTCCCTGCCCTCCACAGCGGTTGGCTAGTGCCAAGGCCCACACGTCCAGGTTTGTGAGTGCCAACCTGCCCTGCAACAAGTTTAAGAACCGCCTGGTGAACATCATGCCCTACGAGACTACCAGGGTGTGTCTTCAGCCAATCAGAGGAGTGGAGGGGTCCGACTACATAAACGGCAGCTTCATAGATGGATACAGGTAAGACCAACAGGTTGTTTTTACAGACCATCATGTGAGGTCAGACTGCATCATGAGGTGGTTTCAGGTGAGGGGGTGGAGAGTGCTGACAGGGCCAACTTATCTCATGACAAGGCCCCCCTGTCACCAGGGCCACTCGACATCAGCTATTGTTCTCTCCGTCAGTGATGCTCAAAAGGCTAAATTCAGCAAACATATTTAATTTAGCTAGCTATCTATACCTGGTAAAATAAATCACTTAACGACTTTTAAACAAATACAGCCGTGCTTGAAAGTTTGTGAACACTTCAGAATATTCTATACTTCTGTATAAATGACTGAACAAACCCATCATTAGATTTTCACACAAGTCCTAAATGTAGTGAAAGAGAACCAAATTAAACAAATGAGTCTAAAATATTACACTTTATATATCATTTATATATTGAGGACAATACATTATTACATATCTGTGAGTGGCAAAAGTATTTTAACCTTTAGGGTAAGCAGTTAATTTGAAGGTGAAATTAGAGTCAGGTGTTCTCAATCAATGGGATGGGAATCAGGTGTGCGAGGACACCCTGATTTATTTAAAGAAAAGGGATCTATCAACGTCTGATGAAAGACTGAAATGTTTGTGGAAGTATAAGTGAGAATAAGGGAGATTTTTGAGGACCTCAGAAAAAGGGTTGTTGATTGCTCATCAGGTGGAAAAAGTTTATAAAACCATCTCTATAGAGTTTGGACTCCACCAATCCACACTCAGACAGAATGTGGACAAATGGAGGACATTGAAGAACATTGTTACCCTCCCCAGTAGTGCGTTCAACAGAGATCCCTCTAAGCCCAAACGGAAATGCATGCAAAAAAAATATGTACATATACAGTATGTATAGGATTTCTCAACATATATGTGTCCTTAATATGTTACTGAAATATATAACTTGTGCTTCCCACAATATTATAATACATTGCATGTTCTATATTTTAACATGTAATATAATATGTTAAAGTAATGGTTTGGAGTAATATAACCCTAGGGTCCTTTGCATCTTGACCTCGAGCCAAACAACATTAGCATTTTTCCGTTGTTATAACATTGGTCGAGTTAGAGCTATCAGCCGAATGGCTTAGTTTAGGCGCTAATGGGACCAAGGGTGTATCTCGTAAATAACCCCACAAATAATGCCCGGAATGTTACCAAACTTTTACAAGAGTACAAATACGTTCTGTACTTATAATGGGTGGCTGTGAAGGAGACAACACTATCCGTTAAAGACATGGCTGATGATGATACCATTTCTGATGCCAGCAACATTTCTGATGCGTGCGTGAAAGGCTGTTTACGGTAATCGAAAACACAGAAACACGCAGTGTAGCCTAATTGAACGAACATTCAGCACACTGAAAATGCACATTAGGTGTTTGGATAGAACATGAGGCACTTTACAATACTCAAGTCGCAGCATTCTTTGTGGCTTGTTGTGATTTACACAACATGTCCATGAATCATGGATGTGTTGATGACATAAATGAGGAAATATTAGAGGACTTAAGGAGACGTGATTTTAAAATGCATGTGCTGTTGCCACTTAACCCAAATGTCCCAGCAGCAGAAGGGAGAGGAGCTTATTTGACAGAAGAGTGAGGTAACCAAAGTAATCTCACTCTAATGTTAGACTACATTGCAAAAATATTATTATACCATGCATTCATAACCTCGTTATTCAGTGAGAGTGAGCCCAAAACATCGGAAAGTATGTCTTGTGACATTTCTTTATTTACATTTTGTAAAAAGAAAAATCAATAGCAATCCGCCCTTATAATAGCAATCCGCCATAGAACAAGCGCACCTGCTCTTAAAGGCAATGTAAGATGACACTTTGATTGGTTTATTGCACGTTACACCCAAACCACACCTATGACAAATGTAGCTACTTCTGACATACCCATTTTAGATTTGCGTTGGGCGCAAGAGTCATTTAGCAACAGCGCCCGGGACCCTCCCACAATGTCACTTGCGTTTGATACTTGCATTTCAGTTAATGTAAAAATAGGGCTCATTAATTCAAAAGAGACCTATTATGAAAACAACAGGAATGCTATTCCTCTGCAAAAGTATTTTAAAGATAAGACTAGATAATAGAATAAACACATGACAGCAGCAGCGGGCCATGCAGTGATGTTTGGGTATGCACACTAAAAGTGAAGTCACATGTCCGGTATAGGGAGAAATCATCAAAATAAAAGCCTGTCAAATGCGATTATCTCGCAAACCCTATGCTAGCACCTAATGGTTGGTACTGTTGGAAAAATTTGGCTGCCAGTACATACCCAAACGCCACTGCACGAAGCAGCGCAAAATGGCATAGTGCTGCCTGGGATTTGGGATAGATAAGTTGAATTATCTACCATGCCACATCGTTCTCCAGCGACTCCTTGTGTGCAGATTAGGCACATGTGAGATTAATCGCGTAAGTATAGTTGGTGAGTGTATTCATCCTGTACATGATCTGACTAAAGGATTTCATGTTGGATGAGCAGTGGAAAGGAATCGTCTGGCTCGGCAACATTTGTTATGTAATGAAATACACATGTAATGTAATGAGATACACATACAGTAACAGATTTTTTTATTGAGAGCCCTTCATTGACAGTGTGTTTTAATACATTTTCTTTTGGATATTTAGTTACAGTTCTTGAAAAAATATGTATATTTTTTAAATGACAAAAATCTGGATTTCAATCATTAGGAGTATGTACGATCAATAATGTTGAGTAATTTTTGGTTGTAATTTTCACCTAGTCTCTTTAGAATATCTTATTTGGTTACAAAGGCGGAAATTCTTGGATTAGTTAAGGTACAGTAGTGCGCTTGGCAATCAGACTTGCTATTGTTTTGGTTGGACAGAGCAGAGGCTGTCTAGCATATCTTCACTGGCATGAGATAATATACATCAACAACAGGTCCAAGGTTGCCAGAATACCCACAATTCCCCCCCAAAACCAAGCTGCAGCGATTGCCCCGATTATTATCCCCACCCAGCCTTCATAGATTAAACTGAACCCTCTGAGTCCAAATGCTTCAACCAGCCAGAAAGAATACGTCGGAACCAACAACACCACCGGAACCCACCAGATTGTCAGTAGGTTGGGTTTTCTCCAAATGGCTCTTAATATACCCAGAGCTGTTGACACTGTCGCTGCTTTGAGCTTCACCCCGTCTATACCAGGTGGATCCCACATTCCAACTGTGGCAAAAAACCAGTAGACTGCTGTGAAAAAACCTGCTGATTTCACATACCTATCTTCAGTGTATTTGTATACAATTAGAATGTCAGATTGTGACACAATAAATGATTCCACTAGGAATCCATGAATCCCACATAAAACATAAATTTCAAACAGAACCCCTCGTCTTACAGTAGCTCTGGACATCAGTCCTACAACAATCATGGGCAAGTAGTACACAATGAAAGACCTAAACTCCAGAGTCACAATAATGGCAAGGCCTTTGTCGCCCTCTGTGGCATCTTCGTGAACGTCTTCTGGTCCAGGCAGCAGATCACCTGATCCTGTTGTGAGCAGTAATAAGCACAGCAGGGATCCTCCAAATACTCCATAAATGAATCCTTTCAATTCTTCTGTCCAACATACTGTAAATACTGAAAGAGGTTTGAGAATGGATCAATGTCTAAGCTTTTAATTTAGTTTAACAAGCTAATCTATTTTGATTTAATTTTGACAGCATCCGGGTTGACCTATACCAGAGGCCTAGACTACGAAACAGCATTTGGGGTTATCGGGCTAACTTCATGTTTAACCCTGGGTATTCAGTATCACAAAGTTGGTTCATCTGTTACTGGGTTACATCTGTAGTCAAAGGAGTAAAGAATGTCATTATTATGCGTTTATGAAGTTAAAGCATTAATAAGTAATATATTTCCTTTCGATGCCCTTTATCTGGAATTAAATGTTATGCACTTAAGTTCTGTCTGAGACATGCTAAATTATTTCCCAGGAAATCTCCGGTTGGAGATATTAATGAGAACGTAAGGTATCTTGTTGCGGCCTGCTTTAAAGGAGAATTCCGGGCGATTTCAAAACGTAGCTCTGTTGTTTGCATATCGGAAGTGCTGTCTGTAGCGTTAATATCTCAAACAATCTGTATTGCCAAAACCGTGTTTACATTTTGCTGCCAGTATACAACCATTACGGATTTATGGGGCAAGTTAAAAAGTTTGCTTTGAGCCACTAAACATGTTCAAAATGTCATTACTAGTCCATATCCATTTGCACTGATTCCTTATAATAAACACAGCGAGTTTGAACAAATAAGTTCGTGTACATACCTTAGTTTATTTCCCATTTTCCAGTGAAGTCCACACTAGTTGATTGTCGTAGTCATACAATTCAATATTTCAAAACGTATTTTTTCCACAAAAAAAAAACAATTTGCCGTGGTTATATTCGCCTTCGGAATTCTCCTTTAAGTTTCAGCCACACATTCAAGCTAGGTAGCCTAAGCAATGTTTCTGACTATTGCGGGCTACGCATAAGTTTTCCCGGGTCGCTCTAGTATTTCTTTACGTAGCTGTTTACACACACAGTTCAATGATTATTATGGGGACAGATAGTTAGATAAGAAATACAGTGCCTTGCGAAAGTATTCGGCCTTCTTGAACTTTTCGACCTTTTGCCACATTTCAGGCTTCAAACATAAAGATGGAAAACTGTAATTTTTTTGTGAAGAATCAACAACAAGTGGGACACAATCATGAAGTGGAACGAAATTTATTGGATATTTCAAACTTTTTTAACAAAGAAAAAAACTGACAAATTAGGCGACCATCAATAAAAAGCGAAAATCAATAAAAGCAGCTGTAACGACTATGCCCAGTAGAATAGCATTCATAAGACTAATTTTATATATATACAGTGAGAGAAATAATTATTTGATCCCCTGCTATTTTGTACATTTGCCTACTAACAAAGAAATGATTAGTCTATAATTTTATTGGTAGGTCTATTTGAACAGTGAGAGACAGAATAACAACAAAAAAATCCAGAAGAACCCATTTCAAAAAATGTTTTAATTGATTATTAAATGACTAATATTATTTTTGCTCCCCTCTCAATCAGCGAGATTTCTGGCTCCCAGGTGCCTCTTATACAGGTACCGAGCTGAGATTAGAAGCATCCTGTAAAGGGAGTTTTCCGAATGTCAGCTGAATAAAAGACAAGAGTTGCAAAGAACATGAGAACTACACGGGATAGTGTCAATGATCTCAAGGAAGCTGGGAACATAGTCACCAAGAAAACAATAGGTAACACACTACGCAGTGAAGCATTGAAGTCCTGCAGCACCTGCAAGGTCCCCCTGCTCAAGAAAGCACATGTACAGGCCTGTCTGAAGTCAATGAACATCTGAATGATACAGGGGAGAACTGGCTGGAAGTGTTGTGGTCAGATGAGGCCAAAATCAAGCTCTTTGCCATCCACTCACATTGCCCGGTTTGGAGGAGGAGGAATGTCAAAGTCAAAGTCGTTTATTTATCATATGCATTGAATAACATCACATCATCCTATGCAGAGAAATTCTTAGGACATGGTTTGACACATCTACGCAGTGGGCTTAAAAAGTTAACAACAATATAAAGAATTTATAAAACAATAATAATAATAGTAATAATAATAATACGCTATGTACTGAGCAGTGATCCAGAAAATGTACAACAGTAGAAGTAATAAATATGATAAATATGGCATAGAAAATTGCTGCATATGACACCAAGAACACCATCCCCACTGTCAAACATGGAGGTGGAAACATTATGCTTTGGGGGTGTTTTTCTGCTAAGGGGACAGGAAAACTTTACCACATTAAAGGGATGATGGATGGGGCCATGTACCATCAAATATTGGGTGAGAACCTCCTTCCCTCAGCCAGGGGTCTATATATATATATATATATATATATATATATATATGTATATTAGTGGTGGGCATAGATTATTTTTATTTTTTTTAAACTGTAATCTTGGAATTAATCTAGATTAATCTAGATTAAAATGGCTCATTAGAATTTTGCCAAAGGCATTCAGAATATGTGTGCTACCCAAATAATGACTAAAAGTAAGTCTTTGAGAATAGGTGTCTAAAGCCAGGTGGCGCATTACCTAGACCAGGGGCTCATCTCCTGTTTCCAAAATGCTAGAGAAACCTGTTCTACTATGATAATTGGTGATGAAAATAAATCATGTTTAATAAGATGTACTTGTGTTTACTAACTGTTTATTCAGTTAAACATTAACTTTGAAATGTAGGCCTACATAAGAGGACGTGATGAACTGTCTTACAGTCAGTAGCTTTGTGTCAACCAATCCAAGCTCTATTTCTCCTGGTAATTAATAGGCTAAGTAATTAAATGAAATTATGTAATTACGTAGCCTACCTAAACTGAAGGAGTGAAGTTCCCAGCTGGCATGGATGAGGTGTACAGTAACGGCGAGGTAGTTATCGTTGTTGACAGATGTCCAGTGGTCCCCAATCAGTGCTACACATCTCGCCTCTATCATCTTCTCATCTTTTGCGGCTTTCTCTGTGGCGTGCTGGTCATGTATTCGCCTCATGATAGTTCGCCTCATGATAGTTCGCCTCGTGATAGTTCGCCTCGTGATAGTTCGCCTCATGATAGTTCGCCTCATGATAGTTCGCCTCATGATAGTTCGCCTTGCAGGTAGTGAAGCAAACCGGGCAGCTTCATTACTGCAGCCATGTTAGCGCGTTACGTTTGATGTGGTCATTTTACAGTAGGCATACGCATACACACAGGTTCGTATACTCGTTCTCACCCCCTATAGTGCATTTCAGCTAGGTATACATCCGCGCTAAAATATCAAGATGAAAGTCATCATTGCTTGCGTAGTATAGACCCAGCTCCCAACCCAACTTTGAGAATAGATTACCGGCAATATTTTTTTTATCACACGATAAGAGTCTCGTGTTAACACAGCACGTTAACGCCGATAACGGCCCACCACTAATATATATATATATATATATATTTAAGGAATATACAGAGATGTCTTTGTGGGACTCCATCTCCTGGACATTCTATTTGTCTGTATGTATGTATCACCCTGTGTCTGTACGCAATGGCACACACCTGGTTAATGCATTTAATTGTCCCTTCTCACCAGTTTGTTTTCGGTAGTTATGTGTATACCCTGCCGTTGGTGTTTTACGAGAGCAGATCTAACTCTTCCCCGCCTAGTACAGCTTCTTCCTGAGGAGGTTTAAAGCAATATATATTCAGAGATTGATTACTACCTGACACGCTGTGTTAATGTGCTGTAAGTAATCATCCTGAGAAGGTTAAATCTATATAAACGATGTAAAGGTATTCATTCTGTGGTGCACTAAGATAAGTGTACAGTTGAGTGAATATCACCTAGTAATCCATAGAGTTCTTGTATTGGGCATCAATGTCGTCCCTGTATAATTAGCAGCTGAATACGGCTTAGGTATATTGTTTTCTGCCGTGTTCTAAATAAACATTCAAGAACACAACTCCCTGCTTCAATCTCCCTTCCTAACAACACCCAAACTTATGACGGCAGCACCTACTGACCAATCAAATTGAAAATGGCGTCCCCATTCATAGAAGATCCCGTGGAGCTCAGTGTGCAGATATGAGAGGGACTATATTTAGAGACTGACAAAACCTGTTGGCTTTCTGATGAGTATCTATATCAAAGATCTAGATTTTCAGCTGAGGACTGAAGTATCTTTGTCAGCTTTTTGAGCCATATGTATCTCGAGTTTTGTCTGAGAACCTGGCCTCTTAAAATCTAACAAAAATCTGTTGAATCATTTCTGGTATTACCAAATTTAGTGGTTAATTGACTCAAGTCGTATTTTATTTAAATTGCGTCTCAATATTGGGGACAATATTTTTACTATCCGCATTTGCAACTTTCATCAACTTCCAGTACATCCTGGTAAGACACATTATGCCGCCTAAAAATGCTAAAACATCTTCTTGTGTGGAAGATGCTGTTGTCACAATGAGTGTACTCTCCCAGTTAATGGAGCAGCAGAGAGGGATCTATAAAGATATGTTATTGCAGCAGTAAGATAACTTCAAATGTTTCTTTTTGCTGATCATGGATGGAACTAACAAAAGATTGGATGGTGTTATCAGAGATGTACAGGAGCTGAAGACCAGCTTGGAATTTACCCAAACAAAGTTTGAAGAGGAGAAGATAGGATGAACTGAGATTGAGTCAAAGATAAGAGCATTTTAACAAACATTACTACTTCCAAGCAGGAATTGGATGCAATATTCATCAAGCTTGATTACATTGAAAACCAGAGCAGGAGAACAAATATTTTATTTATATGGCATTTCTGACGAGAAAGGAGAGAATTGGTGTGAATCAGAGAAAAAGGTGTGAGATATGTTTTCAAAAAACTTGGGCTTAAACGGAATAAATATAGACATTGAGCGTGCCCAGAGGAATAAATATGGAAGACGAAGAAGTTTTATTTATATAGTGCCTTTCCGTAGCTCAAGGCCGCTTTACATTATACAGTACAAAAACACCCAGACACTCAAACATAAATTACAATCACATGGATACAGATAGTCACATCAGACAAAATGTATGTTAAACAGATATGTTTTTAACTGGGTCTTGAATATAGCCATGGATGAGGTATTACGTAGTGTGAGAGGTAGCGAGTTCGATAGTTTAGGAGTATTAACACTAAATTACCTTCCACCTACAGTAGACAACCGGAAACGAGGGATGGAC